>CM034035.1:23572674-23671215 GCA_019705995.1 Raphanus raphanistrum x Raphanus sativus
CACCAGATGCTTCTCCTCGCATCGCTTCAGCACCCTGCACACAGTTTGACAAACAGACATGAAAGGAGCTTCCATAGACGCTGAAATCATCCATGAAAACCTTCATTATGTCTTCGATCAGATCAGTAAAAATCAACATCATGCATCTCTGGAAGGTCGTTGGAGCATTGCACAAGCCGAAGGGCATCCTCCTGTATGCATATGTTCCATAAGGGCACGTGAACGTCGTCTTCTCCTGATCATCTGGGTGGATGGGAATCTGAAAGAAACCTGAATAACCATCTAAAAAGCAATAGTAAGGGTGGTTAGCCAATCTCTCAAGCATTTGATCAATAAAAGGTAGTGGGAAGTGATCCTTACGAGTCGCAGCATTCAACTTACGAAAATCAATGCACATGCGATGACCAGTAACTGTTCTAGTGGGGATCAATTCATTCTTTTCATTGGTTATCACAGTGATCCCACCTTTCTTAGGTACTACATGCACATGACTAACCCACTTACTATCAGAGATCGCATAGATCACACCTGCTTCTAGAAGTTTCGTTATCTCTTCTTTACAAACATCTTTTAGATTTGGGTTTAACCTCCTCTGATGTTCTACAGAAGTCATCGATTCATCTTCCAGGTGTATTCTATGCATGCACAGATCAGGTGAAATGCCAGGTATGTCAGCTAGAGAAAAACCCAAAGCCTTACGATATTTTCTAAGCTCACACAAGAGCAGAGAAGTCTCTGCATTGTTCTGGTCAGCATTCACAATGACAGGATATGTGGAATTGGGTCCAAGAAATGCATACCTGAGCCCCTTGGGAAGGGATTTGAGCTCTACCTTTGGAGCTTTCAGCTCGCTCCATGAGTCATAGGTCTGAGCTGCCAGAACAGACGGGTTCTAAGGCGCGGTTGTTCCAGTCGCTGTGCTGGTTGTTCTGCGTCTTCCTCATCTGTGGGTACAGCCTTAGGTGGCTGATCTGACTCCTTCTGCTTCCCTTTCTCAGCCGATGTGAATCTCCTGGGGTCTAGATCAGGCAGTTGCTTTCCACTCCTCAAACCTACTGCATTGCACTCCTTGGGGTTCTTGTCTATTTTTTAAGGGAGAGTTCCTTGCTGTCTCTTCACATTCTCAGCAGTCTGAGCAATCTGAATATACATCTGTCTCATATGGCTTGAGACATTGTCATACTTCATGCTCAGGTCATTGAACATATGATTCATCCTGGTGTTGATGTCGTTTGTGACCTGGTTCAGTGCTTTCCCTTGGATCTGCTGTCCTTGGAGCAGTTGGCTCATCATATTGGGGAGGCTCTTCATGTCATCATGCGGAGCAGTCTGAGCCGGTTGTGCAGCTTGCTGATTAACCGGCTGTTTATGGCTGTGGAATTGGGCATTCTGAGCTGGGTTGAGGACAAAGGTTCTTCCCTGATTGCCATAAGGCCTTTGGTATCCACTGTTCTGACCCTGGTTTCCTTGAGCTTTATCGTCTGGTTTAGGGGCATTGAACAGGTGGGGATTGTTTCCTCATATTAGGGTTCGGGTGGTAGTTCTTGAACTGCCATCCTTGCCCATTCACATAACTCACTTCATGCTGATCCTCAGCCGACTGATCTGCTCTGATGTGCCTTCCACGGTATCTTTATCCTGAGGGATTCTTGCATGATGAAGACCTGGTTCTGGTTGCTCTTAATCAGCTGATCGACCTTGGCAGAAAGCTCATCAATCTTGCTGTTGTCGATGCTCTTCACCTTCTGAGTGCGATCAGTCTCGCGGTTGTTGTCAGCTGAGCTTGAGGCCATGTTCTCAATCAACTCGAATGCACCTTGAGTGGACTGAGTCATGAAATATCCCTTACTGGCTGAGTTCAAAGCGTTCCTGTACTCCCAGCCTACTCCATCATAGAACACTCCCAGCAGATAGTCTTCCTCAAAACCGTGATGCGGGCACTCTCTGCGGTAGACATTGAATCGCTCCCAAGCATCGCAGAACGGCTCGTCCACCAGCTGTTTGAAGGTCACGATCTTCTGTCTCAGAGCTGCCGTCTTCGATTTCGTGTAGAAGTGGCTTAAGAAGGCCTCTCGGACTTGTTCCCAAGTGGTGAGGGATCCTGTGGGTAGTGAATCAAGCCAGCGAGCAGCTTTCCCATCTAGAGAGAAAGGGAACAGAGTACACTTGATGTAATCGAGTGGTACTCCATTCGCTTTAGTGAAACCACACATCTTCTCAAAGTGCTCGATGTGGTCCATCGGTATCTCAGCAGGAAGTCCATTGAAGATCTTCCTTTGCACTAGACTTATCAAGGCTGGCTTGATCTCGAAGTCTTGCGTAGTGCACGGTGGAGGGGTTATGGCAGATCGCGTAGCAGGCAGATTACGCAGTAAGTTTCTCTGGCCGATCTGGACCACTTCCTCCTGTTGGTTCTGCTGGTTCGCAGCATTCAGAGCAGCTTGCTCACCCATGTTGGTGTTCGTTGATCTCGGCTGTTGACGGTTTTGTCGTTCCAATCTCGCTAGTTCTTCGTTAGTAAGCTGATGCAATAGTCCTTGTGCGTTGCTCCGAGTATGTCTACTGGTCATGCACCTGGATCATCAGCTGAAACAAAGAAGTAAACACGAGTTAGATATCTTAGACTAGATATGAAAACGAAAATTAGAGGTAAAAAATCTGGTCCCCGTCGCAACGGCGCCAAAACTTGATACACTAAAAATGAATCTTTGCTACTGCCAAGTTAACAGTTGCAATTGTAGTACTTGAGATTCAAATCCAGAGGACCAGTCTACACTCTAGTTCTATAAGTTCCAGAATCAAGCTAAGAAGAAGATATGATTTGGTTGAAATAGGCGATAGTAAACAAGCAAAATAAACACGAGATTGATTCAATCAAACAAGAGCTAGCCTAGGGTATTTCATTGGGTGTTGAATTGGAGCCAAACAATTATTCAAGCGCGATGAAGTGCTTTCTAGAACTCGGATCACTCAGCTGGAACACTCCACTGTCGTGGCAGTGATCGCTTTGCAGATCGATCTCACCACCTAACTGTCGTTGGGATGAGGATAGATTGCAAGCTTTAAAGAACAGGTCCGATCAGTTCACTTACCACCCTAATATCTACTTTCGCTGATTAGGGATACTAAGCTCATTCAATACATGTCAAGTTATCATCCTAAGCGGTTAACTAGGTGATGAACTAGTGATCTAACATCAAGTGATCAGTTTAATGAAAGCAGTAAGAACAGTATGAATAAAGAACAGTTATAGATCGCTTATCTATGTTTAGATCATGTCTCAACACCCTAAAAACCCTAGGCGAGCAAGGTCACTACTCGATCATGATGCAAATAAACAAAGACATAAATCTTGAATAAAATTGCATAAGAACAGAGTATGAAACAATAGGGTTCAGATGATCTTCTCTATGAGAGGATGTATTCTTCTCCCTTACAAGTTGCAGATCGCAAAAATATTCCGTGTTCTCTTGTAAAAACTAGCGTAAGTTAAATAGAAAATAGATAGATGGCGTTTTATATGGAGGCGCCAATCAGAAGAAAAGAGATTAGGACAACAGAGCTTTAATTCCCGAAATAGGAGTTTCCATATTCGTCTGGAACAATCTCCGGATCACTCTGTCTGCTTGTTCCGCTTGCGAGAGAACAGTTTCGGGACTGTTCTCTTGAGTGTTCTCCGCAGGAATGCTCCAAAAGGACTTCTTTTCATCAGGCACCTTCTCTTCTTTCTTCTACTAACTCCAGACCTGTAAAAGGTCAAAAAGGACTAGATTGACACGAATTAGTGACTTGAAACAAATGAAAACATATATACAATGATGTGAAAAACACCATATATCAGGACTCTCAAGGAGTTCCTCCCTTCTCTCCTAAGAGAAACAATGAAAACCAAGAAAGCGTAGAAAGCGTATAAAGCGTATAAAGCATAGCTGTCAACAATGGCTTAGAAATAACATAAATAGGGTTTCTGGTCGTCAGGGGTATTTTGGTAACTTTGTGGAGACTCCTGGGCTTCAGTCGGTCATTAAATATACTCAGCCCACATTCTGATGTCCCTGTCGATCGACATGCAGTATTCTGTATCGATCGACATACAATCCTCTTCTCGGCAGCTTCCTCTCGCGAAGCAGACTGACCACTCTTCAGTAAAACGGGAATAACTTCCGATCTAACCGTTGGATTGATCTCAAACCGGTGGCATTGGAAATATAACTTAAAGCTCTATCTTGTGACCAAATATGGGCTAAATCCAATGGTGGAAAGCTCTCCATCGAGAGCTAAACATCTGAAACGTCTGTGCAGTCGTGCACTGCGAAAGATTCCAAAGGCACCAAAATCACCATATTTCTCCAAAACGTCCATGAACCTGTAAATACTCTAAATAGACTCCAATACATAATAAATAGTATATAAAACACTTATATACCATGGGTAAAAATGGGTAAAATCCATGGTATATCAATTCCCCCAGACTTACCCTTTTGCTTGTCCTCAAGCAAAACCAACAGGCAGTCTCTCTGAAAGAGGTTTGAAAACAGCAGGGACTCAAAAAATTTTAAAAACTCAGTTCATCATCTCTTTATTAGTGCAAACCAAATCATTAAACATCCTAACCTTAGAAGCACATTATAATCCTAGTATAGCAACCAAATTCCACTAGTTCCACAACCTAACAGATCATGTCTGACAATCCCCTCTACTAACCTCATTTCTTGCATAAAAATAAAGTGTAGGCTTTACCTTGGGAGTATCGATCAAAGGACACATGGATTCAACTCAAACAAGTTTCTGAACACACAGGTAGTCTTCTCTGATCCTTTTCTCCCCTCATCTCTCTTCTCTGGATCTCTTATTAGTTTCAATTTCAATAGGTTTTGATGCCACAAAGATCATCTAGTCTATCTCATTGACATTTGCATTTGTAACTCTTACATTTTGACAAAGTGTAGCGAATAATGGGGTCTTAGGTAATTTACCTATCCCTCGTTTCCAGAATGTGTGATCATCCCCGAGATTCAGAATAATGGGGTCGCAGGAGACACTCCTACCCCTCTGCCTCTCAAGAAATCATATCAATCTTTTCTTTATAAACTTAGATCTTGAGATGCCGAAGAGAGAGAAGGAAGGGAACCAGAAACACACAGACTTTTACCTTCCAGACTTGCAGGAGGATTCCGATCCAATGGTTACCAAGCCCCAAGACAAGCAAATCAAGTCAGTATTAGGTTGGAGGTCAGCTTTGGTTCCTTCAAACAATTTCAGCAAGTGCAAACATAGTTGACAGGTTGATCTACTTTAGTATCTCTAGTACTTCTGCAATCAGTAAGTCTAAGACTGGTCTAAAGAGTGGTTAGATGAAAAGTAATAAATCGAATAAGATTATATCCCCTTCTTGACTCAATAAAAACTTTTTTGAAAACTTTTTAAATAAGATTCATAAAGTAGATAATCGTTAGTAATCCCCCCAGACTTAAATTACATTGTCCTCAGTGTAACACAGTCGGTGGTAAGGTGGAAATCAGAAAGCAATAGCACAAAATTAACAAGTAAGAACGATATACCAGCTCGCTGATGTCTGTGTTGATCGACACAATGAAGTATCAATCGATCGTTGAAGATGAAGCGCTGTCGAACGATATCGACATGGTCTCATTGGTCGATAGTTGGAGAGATCGTTTGACACAAAGAAGAGACAATCGATCGTTTGATATGAAGTGCTGGCGATCGATATCGAGTTGTCTCATCGGGTGATGTGCGGAGCAATCGTTTACCTAGATTTTTTTTTTTTGTTTTTTCACTAACTAAAACACAATATCAGTAGAACCTCCCCCAGACTTAAATAACACTATAATGGTGTTATCAAGTCAGAGATTGGTGAGAAATAAACCATAAGTACTCAATTTAACAGATTAGAACGAAATACCTGACCGGAATAGATGTTGATCGATGTAAATGTGTTATCATCGGTCGTGGCATATTTGGTTATGTCGATCAATATCGACTTCTTCTCGTCGGTCGATATTAAGGCAATCGTTTACTCGGGTCCCTATTCTAAATAGCTAATCTAAATTATAATATTAGTACGACCTCCCCCAGACCTTAACAACAATTTTACCAGTGTTATACAGTCTAATATTGGTGAAATAATAAATCATAAGGACAATAATTAACAAGGAAAAACAGTATACCTAACTTTGATGTGAATATTGACCAACAAAGTTAAGTGGCGATCGATACTCTTGATGCTCTATCGATCAACACAATTAAGTGGTGATCGATCGATGCTAGTGATGCTCTGTCGACCAATGATGAGCAGTCATCGGTCGATGTTGGTAGATCAAGTTTCTTCCTTGGGTTCCTCCTTTTGTTTACCTATCAGTGGGTTGCCTCCCACTCAGCGCTTATTTTTAGTCATGAGCTTGACTTTTGGAGATCAGATTTAGTCCGGATGAGAATGAGAATATGCTCCAAAACAAATCTCAATGTCCAATCTTTGAGGCTTTATCATTCTTGTATGAAAGCCTCCTCCATAGACTTTTCTCCTTTGTCTATCATCTCTGCAATAAGGAGTGCTCGAAGCCTTGCAAACGGATGTGTGAAGCATCTGCAGCGCACTCTGGGTTTCCTGACACAATCTGAAAAGTAAAGAGTCAATGGTAACTGAGAAGAACCTCTCTTTGGTCGTTTCCTCTTCTTCTAATTTCTCCTCTTCTTTTCCACAGACTTGTGTAGTCTCACTCCAAATTTCCTGACATCATCGGAGAAGTGAGGAATCAATGATAACTGGGAATCCCTTTTGGTTATTTTCCTCTTCCTCCAATTTATCATCATCTTTCCCCCAGACTTGTCTGAACGCGTGGTGGTATCTCCATCAAAAATATTTCCACACACTTCATACTCATTCTGCTCTGATTCGCGTCTGGTATCGATCGATGAACCAGTGGTAGTGTCGATCAATGACAGATTGATGATGTCGATCGGTGGTATCCGGTAGATGTCGATCGATGATGGAGTCATGTTATCGATCGATGTGTTCTGAACAGTGTCGATCGAGGCTTCTTCTCTAAGGCCTTTATCGACTTTAGTTCTACACCTCATCTCCCTCTGAGAAGCTACTACATGCTGATGATCCTTAAATACTCCATTGTAGGAATCTAGATGCATACCTCTATCTGGTGGTATAGGAGATTCAGCTTCAAACACGGTACGGGGAACCACAATCTTCACAAGGTCATGTATCCTCTTCCCTTTTTTGCAAATCCCAGCAGCTTCTTCTGCGCATATGGGTCTTAGATGTTCAGGGACAGCAATGTATGAGGTCTCAGACTTGTGCATTCTCTCCTCAATTGGTTCCAGCTTAACTGTGCATCATGTTAGCTCATCAAACGATGTGTGTCGATCGATGCACTCGGGTGGGTGTCGATCAATGCTATCGGGTGGGTGTCGATCAATGCTATCTGGTGGGTGGCGATCGATCTCATCAGGTCGGTATCGATCTCATCAGGTCGGTATCGATCGATTCTAGCATTTGACGAAGTCTCCAAATTTTTCCTCATAGTGTTCCGCTCGTCATCAAGCTTCTGTTCTGACTCAAGCCATTCCTCCAGCTCTATGAAGTCTCTCATAGTGACTTCTACACTCGAGTCCAAGTCTCCAAGTTGTTTTCCACCCTCTAACTCCAAAAATTCTTCTAGCTCCAAGAAATCTTCCATGGTGATCTCTTTTTCTACATCTTGGTTGGGATAACAACTTGATACATCAATGCTCTTCTGTGTCGAGTCTGCAATGTCCAGAGGACAACTCGAACTTTCATGGACTTCAAGTGGTATCGATCTGTGACAAACGTCTCTGTCGATCGATGTTGAGATGCTGGTGTCGATTGATGCTGAAGTAATGTTGTCGATCGATGTCGAGGTCGCGGGGTCGATCGATGCTGAGCTTGTGTCACTAATATCGGCTTCTTCTTCTCTACTCAGTTCTTCAGGTGCCATCTGTTCATCATCCTCTACCATATATTCCAGCATAGCTCTCTTCTCAATCTCTATATTTGCTGCAGCATCACATCGGAAGTTGTTGAGGAAGACGTTTGTGATGTCTTTCCAGGTAGTAACAGATCCTTGTGGCAACTTCCTGAACCAACATGCTGCTTCTACAGCAAGAGAATATGAGAATAATTTGCAGAAGTAGTAGTCTTCAGGGACTCCATTGCATTTGATGGTCGAAGCTAAATCTTCGAATGCCTCTAAGTGGTTAGTGGCATCTTCATAATGAAAACCATGAAAAGGAGTCTGACCCACAAGAGAGATATATGCAGTAGGTAGCTCAGGGATGGAACTCTGGAATGTTGAACGATGCAATGCAGACCTTTTAGCATATAAATCCTTAGGACTGTTGTAGTCTCTGAGTGCTCTTTGTCGTTCTGTCCCAGCATTCACAGCAGTAGCATCAGGGATTTTGAGAGGTATCGATCGATGAAATAAGTCTGTATCGATTCTTTCTGAAGTGCCGATATCGATTGATGCTGAAATCGAATCACTTGTATCAGCTTTTTCTACTATGCTCGGCTCTCCAGATCCATCTTGTTCATCATCCTCAACCGCACCATGGTTGACCAGCTGTCCTCTGTTAAGTTTGTCCCTCTGTGTATCCTCATAAGCATGTTGAACCTGAATGTCCGGCTGCTTGACATGAGTTGTTGGGGTTTCAAAATTTTCATTCTGCTCGCTGTAGACATAATCAATAATCTGGCTGATACTAGTCATTATTCCTTTCTCATGATCTACAGTCATCTTCTCTATCATGTAATCAAACCTTTTACTTCGAATTGCTACAGCTTCACTGAAAAATTTACCTAGGAATGCGCTTTTGATGTCTTCCCAACAAGTTAGAGATCTTGGCTGCAACTTACTGAACCAGCTAAAAGCATCTCCGGATAAAAAATAGGGGAAAATCTTGTAGATAATGTGATCTACATGTATCTCATTCTCCTTGTTTGCTGATGAGAGGGCTGATGAGGCTAACTTCTCGAGTGTCTTGATAAGATCTTTGGGATTTTCAAAAGGAAGACCTTTGAAAGGGTCCTCGCTTCCAAAATCATACCATTGGCTTGTCAAAGTAAAGTCGTTTGTCTCAGCAACATCAATCACATCAGGGATTAAATCACCCTCTGCATTAATCAATTGTCCTCTGGTGTTGCAAGGACGATATTCTTCGTCTCGCCAGATACATCTCTTATCAATCTTAAGTATGAGTGCTCTGACTTCATTTGTCTTCCCGCAAGTAGTGTCGGTCGACTCTTGATGAACAGAATTTTTCGGCGTCGGATGAACAGTACCCGAATGAACAGTGTCGTGGTGAACAGTGTTTTGATGAACAGTATCGCGATGAACAGTGTCGCGATGAACAGTGTCGCGATGAACAGTACCGTGATGAACAGTGTTTCAGTGAACAGTGTTTCGTTGAACAGTGTTGATCGACGTCGGATGAACAGTGTCGATCAACGTCGGATGAACAGTGTCGATCGACGTCGGATGAACTGTGTCGCGATGAAGAGTGTCATGATGAACAGTATCGATCGACACAGAATGAATAGTGTCGATCGATTTCGGATGAACAGTGTTTTCATGAACAGTACTCCGATGAATAGTAACGGGATGAACAGTAAACGGATGAATAGTAATCGGATGAATAGTACCTGTATGAACAGTATCCTCGTGAATATTACCACGATGAACAGTACCTAGGTGAACAGTACCCATGTGAACAGTGTTCGTGTGAACATTTTCGTTTGACGATTTTTGTACTCTGTCGATCACCGGTTCTCGTAGGGTGTCGATCGATTCGTGATGGACGATGTCGATCGATTTCTGGTATTTGCTGTCGATCGATGCTGCTTGGAGGGTGTCGATCGTTACATCCCTCGTAGACTTACGGATCGTGTATAAACCAGCAGACTTCTTTGAAAACCCTAAAAATCCTCTTTTCATTGTTGCTCCTGGTATATGTACCTGAAACAGAAGAAAAAATTTTATGAGATTTTTGAATAATAATAAAACCTAAACAAAATCTAACTAAACAAGATCTAATGGCGATCGAAACTCCCCGGCAACGGCGCCAAATTTGATATCAATCAAATTAGCCTAAGGAGTGAATTACTCTCATCAAAAGAGGTCAAGTTGTAATACTTAGGGATCGAATCCACAAGGAGCTAAGGCACACACTAGATCTAATAGTTATGATTTAGTTAGGCTAAAAGTAAATATATTGTAAAGCAGTAAATGAATATGGTAAAACAGTAAATAAAACAGTAAACAAGATGAACAATATAATTGTTCAGCTTGGCAAGGAGCTGTTTGATGGAATGATGGTAGCTAGATCTAGGGTTTCTATTCAGGTATTGGAGATTATAATGTCTATAAATGCCTAACAAGTTGCTTGCATGATACTATAGATCTCAGCCGCTTAACATATGTGATAAATCACTGGTTAAATCATCTAGATCTCTGGCCACACCTTTCACATGATGACACAGAAAAAGAGTCGGTCGATATCCTTCTGAGATATCGAGCGATACGCCTTTCGCAGCGCCGATTGATTCACCTGTCGGGATATCGATCGACGACTTCTAGATCTGCCTAGGCGCGAGCCGAATATGACCACAAGGTCTCAAGGAGGAACTGTCGTTCTTCTCAACGGGAGTCAGGCAAGTTCAAATGGATAATTCAAGATAATCAAAGATCCTAGTGATCTATGTTCTAGTTAGCTAATCTAGAACAAGCATATAGTTCAATCCACTTAATGAATATCACAACTTAGAAAGTATAGTTTGGAGCTAATCCCACAAACCTATCTGAACCCTAAACCTAACAGGTGGATATATTCAGACATGAAGTTTGTCACAGAAATCATAGATGAATAGATGGAAATGCAATAGATAATATAAAACCAAAAGCAAAGGAGTTCCAGGAGGACTCTCAAGGAGTTCCTCCCTTCTCTCCTAAGAGAAACAATGAAAACCAAGAAAGCGTAGAAAGCGTTCAAAGCGCGTATAAAACATAGCCGTCAACAATGGCTTAGAAAAAACATAAATAGGATTTCTGGTCGTCAGGGGTATTTTGGTAATTTTGTGATGACTCCTGGGCTTCAGTCGATCATTAAATATACTCAGCCCACATTCTGATGTCTCTGTCGATCGATATGCAGTATTCTGTGTCGATCGACATACAATCCTCTTCTCGGCAGCTTCTTCTCGCAAGGCAGACTGACCACTCTTCAGTAAAACGGGCATAACTTCCGATCTAACCGTTGGATTGATCTCAAACCGGTGTCATTGGAAAGATAACTTAAAGCTCTATCTTGTGTCCAAATATGGACTAAATCCAATGGTGGAAAGCTCTCCATCGAGAGCTAAACATCTGAAACGTCTGTGCAGTCGTGCACTGCGAAAGACTCCAAAAGGCACCACAATCACCATATTTCTCCAAAACGTCCATGAACCTGTAAATACTCTAAATAGACTCAAATACATAATAAATAGTATATAAAACACTTATATACCATGGGTAAAAATGGGTAAAATCCATGGTATATCAGTGCTCCGCCCTATCCTCTCTTTTGGCGATCCGTTGGTATGCCCCCTTTATTATTCTTAAGATAACTTTTGTGTCGCTATCCCACCTCACGTAGTGCTTTTTGCAGAGATCTTCCGACCGGTATTCCCAGCTGGCGGGATTATGGTTAAGCTGGCAAGGGACATTCCCAGGCGATACCGTAGGATTTTATTTCTGATGAGCCGGATGTCTTTACGCCATAGTCGTATTTGGGGTAAGACAGTTCTTCTTTCTTTTAGACAATCACTCAATCAACTCTGACCCTTTACTCTGCTGTTTTTTTAGGTGGGACTCCTGGAGCTTCAATATCATCGGTATATAACGAGTATTGTAGGGCCAATTCTCATAGGAGACGATCTTATGTATCGCCTTCTTTTGTCCTTCCAACTGCGACTTCCTCAACCCTGAAGAATATAGGAAATAACAGATTGTTTGGTCCCCGTCGGTGTGTTTCTCTGCACGAGGAGATCCTCTCTCTTCGTACTCAGCTTCGAGAGGTACTATCCCATCAAGCCTTGACTGTGCAGAGAACCCGTGAGGAAGCTCGTTGGGAGTTAGTGAAGGAGTGGTCGGAGAGGAATATCAACCGCTGGGGACCTGTTAGAGGGCCCATCCAAGGTTCGGTGAATGAGAGAGGTAGACTTGATGCTTTTCCTCCGGCACTGCACCATTCAAAGCCTTGAAGTGTTTTTCGTTTATGCTTTATTCTATATTATGATCTCTTTCCCCGGGCTTTTGATGATTTTGTAACCAAATAAAGACTTCTGATAGCATAATAATAATAATACTTATCGTTTTCGCCTTCTTCTATTGTATTCATTTCTTGGATTTGCGCCTTCATAAATTTTCAGTTCTTTCTTACGATTAGAACGGTCCGCAGGGGTTTTGAGCATAATCTCCTAGCATAATCTCCTAGGCGGAGTTTTAGAGTCTAGGATCGGGATCCTCTTGTGGCACCAATAACTCAGGTGTACACCCCTTGCCGAACACATTTCGTATCTTTAGAATACGGGGACGTCTAGATAGGCTTGTAGCCGCGTTGGAAGGGGTGGAGCCTTGAAAGGGCTGAAACCGTGAGAGGGACGGACCCTATGTGGGAGCTGACTCCTTGTGAGGGTTGGATCCTTGTTTGGGTTGACCCCTTGAATGGATATCAATGTCTAGGAATTGGATCCTGAAATGATTAGAAAAGCGTTAGACCTTGTAATCCATTATTAAAAACCTGAGTTTTAGATTTGGAATGAAAGATCCTTGCTTGGAACCCTAGAGTTTTAGCTTGGTTTGAACCATGAGGTTCTTGAGCCCTAGAACCCAGAAGTTCTTAAGGTCTTGAACCCTGAGGTCTCTTACCTAGGCCCGAAGGCCGTTTTATTGAACCCGAAGGTTTGCTCATTGGACCTGTTGGGGAAAAATATCCAGACATGAGTTTTCTCCAGCTTCTAGCTAGGTCCTCAACTTCCGAACCCTTGTTCAAGAAGAAACCAGGAACCGACCCCTAGATCAGACCGACCCCTTGGAGTAAAATAGAAGTTTTCTACCTAAGGGAAAACTTCCATTTTTCTAATTATGGAAGAGTTCTATTACTTGAAGCCGACATCTACAACTATAAAAGGGGAGCCCAAACCCTAGAATAAGGGATCAACACTTCGAGACATAGAGATTAGAGTTTAGGCGACTAGAACTAGGGTTTATACACCAATACGTTGTAGTCCCAAAGAATATACTCAATAACATCTCTTTGCTCTCGATTTACAACTCTTTCATTTAAGTTCTCTGGTGTTCCGTAGTACTAAAACGATCCTACACAAAAATACCCTAACAGTTTGGCTCTAGAAGGAGGGGAGTGATCCAACTACGTGACGATGGCATTAGAGGACGACGCTAACCAGACGGAGATGACTCCAAGGGAGATCGAGCTCCTCAACAAGCTTGAGTCTCTTCAGAGTCAGGTCACCGATCTTCATAAAGCTCGGGAGACAACACCCGGAGGTCCTGAACTTCTCCTCGAAGTTCAAACCCTAAAAGACCAACTTGGAGAGCACTCCAAGCAACTACAGCAAAGCGCTGAGAAACTAGACACCATAGAGGCAGAGAATCTTGTCCTCCGACAAGAGAACCATACCCTCGGTGAAGCTAGCAACAAGCGAAAGCGGTTCCAGACTAAGGTACGACCCATGGCTTCACTCTACACGCCGCGAGACAGTGAAGAGGTACCTCGTCGACCCGCCTCAACCGAAGACGAACCCGAGAGCCGAGGAGCCGCGAACGATAGGACCCGAGTACAAGTAGATAGCGATTCCGAGATGGAGAACGAGGAGTATTCACCCGACGATCCCGAGATCTCAGATCCAGCCCTAGCAGCCTACTTAGAAAGAGTGGTCTCCGAAAGGTTCGGCACCATTCAATCTATGGTTGAAAGGCTCCCAGGGGCAGCTCCTCCTATTCGAAGAAGCAATCAGGGGTCCTACTCCGATACACCTTTCGTGGAAGAGATTGCTTTGGTGGAGATGCCGCGAAAGTTCTCTTTCCCAAGCATAAAGATGTACGAAGGTACTGGGGATCCCGACAATCATATTGCTCAGTACAAGCAACGCATGCTAGCAGTAGCAATCCCTCGGGATGCACGGGAAGCTACCATGTGCAAAGGATTCGGATCAACCTTGACCGGCCCCGCTCTTCAGTGGTATATCAACCTGCCCACCAAATCCATCAAATCCTTTGCGGCCCTTAGCGATAAGTTCGTGGAACAGTTAGCTAGCAGTCGTGACCTAGAGAAGAATTCGGATGATCTCTACGAGATCCTCCAGCATAGGAATGAGCCCCTTCGTTCTTACATAGCTCGCTTCAACCAGGCGAAGGTGGCTATTCCTGAGTGCAACGCTGATACGGCCATCTCAACCTTCAAGAGGGGTCTACTTCCAGAGGGAGACCTTTACAAGGAGCTGATCAAATACAAGTGCAGGATTATGGAAGACGTGCTTTCCCGTGCTTGGGCTCAAGTAAGATGGGAAGAAGATGTTGCTAGTAGGGCTAAAGCTGGTCCGAGGTACGATCAGAAGCCATCAAAGCCTACAAGGAGTGACCGCGATGAGTCTTCTCACTCTAGGTCCGCCAGAGAGACTAACAACCCGAGTAGGGGCAGGTATCAGCATCAACCTCTGCCTAGATCCGAAGGGATGATGGTGTCTACTTGGCCTGACATCTCCCATCTCGCGATAACTAAACCGGAGCTGATCGGTGTCTTACGACAAATGGGTCCTTAAGTTAAGTGGCCTCCAAAGATGAAGGCTGCAGAGGCTAATCGAAATCCCAAGCGATGGTGCGAGTTCCATAGTGATCATGGCCATACTACGGAGGATTGCATAGCCCTAAAGATGGAGGTCGCCGAGCTCCTCAAGAAAGGCTACCTACGGGAGTTCCTCTCGGATAAAGCCAAGAACCTTTTAAATAAAGAAGGTCCCAGTCTCCCTATCGAGGCAGCTCCTGCATTGCCACCACAGCAAGACCGGGTGATCCACGTCATCACCGGTGGATCAGAGGTGAGCGGAATTAGCAGTGCAGCAGCCAAGAAAAGTACTCGCAATGCCAGGAACGGTCGAGAGGCCGAGGGTCCCAAGCGCTTGCTCCTTGGAACAGATGAGATCAGTTTCACTGCAAGGGAGCAGGAGAAGGTCCTCGCCCCTCATCATGACGCTCTCGTCATTTCACTTACCATAGCAAACTGCTTGGTCAAGCGGATACTAGTAGATAATGGGAGCTCCAGCAACATAATCTTCTATTCGGCCTTCGCCGACCTGGGTTTGGAACCTACAGCTCTAACCAGAAAGGCAACTCCCCTCGTAGGCTTCAGTGGAGAAGTCAAACAAACCTTGGGAGACCTATTGAAGTTTACCTCCGGATTTTTAGGAACCTGAGCTACTCTGAAGACCTTAGGAGGGGGTTCATGGGAACCTGAATTCGTTTGTGGAATTTTAAGACCTATTGAAGTTTGCTTAGGATTTTAAGACCTTTTGAGATTTGATAAGGATTTTAAGACCTTTTGAGATTTGATAAGGATTTTAAGACCTTTTGGGATTTGATAAGGATTTAAAGACCTTTAGTGGTTTCTAAGGATTTTTAAGACCTTAGATTTAGGTTTGTCGAAGTTTGGTTTCGCCTGAAGGATTTTAAGACCTTCGAGGTTACTAAGGATTTTAAGACCTTAGGTCCCGGTTCGTGGAGACCTGAGTTTGTTGGAAGGATTTTAAGACCTTCGAGATTACTGAGGATTTTAAGACCTTAGGTTCAGGTTGACGGAGACCTGAATTTGTTCGAAGGGTTTTAAGACCTTAGGTTCGGGTTCATTGAGACCTGAATTTGTTCGAAGGGTTTTAAGACCTTAGGTTCAGGTTCATTGAGACCTGAATTTTTTCGAAGGGTTTTAAGACCTTAGGTTCGGTTCGTAGAGACCTGAATTTGTTAAAAAGTCAAGGTATCGAAGATAATTGCTTTATTGATAATAGGATACATGGCATCACAATAATCATACAATCGATGTTTGGGCTATATGTTCTCAAACATATGCCCCCTTTAGCCATGGTGTAAATAGTGTTAAAATGAGATTGGGGTTGCACTCATAACACAATTGCCTACGTACCCAGTCAAGGGGTCAAGCCTAACGTAATTCGAGGAATTTAAGTACCTAATGATAGTATTTCTTCAGATTTGTGGCATTCCACGATCTGATTTAAGGTACTCCGGTTCGCACCTTCAGGAGCTTATAGACGCCAGGTCGTACCACGTGGATAATCCGGTAAGGACCTTCCCAATTGGTTCCTAACTTCCCAGCATCTGGTTCCTTGGTTCCTTCGAAAACCTTCTTAAGTACCAAGTCACCTACAACAAATTGTCGAGACCTGACTTTGGAATTATAATGCCGAACCATTGCCTGCTGATAGTTTTGAATCCGAAGCAAAGCTCGGTCTCGTCGTTCCTCGATTAAATCGAGGCTGTCCGATAAGAGCTGGTCATTAGCATCGGGATCAGATGTACAGAGCTCTCGACGGAGGCTCCCAGTGGAGGTTTCCGTCGGAACGACAGCTTCCGTTCCGTAGGCTAAAGAGAAAGGGGTTTCCTCTGTAGCCTTTCTCGGGGTGATTCGACATGCCCAAAGTACTTCATGTATCTTTTCAGACCAGGTTTTCTTGTTGGTTCCAAGGCGTTTCTTGAGGTTTGCTAATATTGACTTATTAGCAGCCTCCGCCTGACCGTTACCTTGAGGTCGTCGAGGTGTTGAGAGGGTAAGGCGGATGTTCCACTTGTCGCAGAATGTTTTGAAGTCGCGAGAAATGAATTGTTCTTCGTTGTCGGTTACGATCTCATATGGGACGCCGTGGCGGCAGGCAATGTCTTTCCACACAAATCCTTCGACTTCGAATCTAGTTATCTGTTGGAAAGCTTCAGCCTCTATCCACTTCGTGAAGTAGTCTGTCAAAACCAAGAGGAAGCGTAGCTTCCGCCTTCCCCTTCCTGGCGTTATGAGTGGTCCTACGATGTCCATGGACCACTTCATGAACGGGACGGAGCGGATATTGAGGATAGTTTTTCCGCAGGCTGATGTATAATCGGTGCATGCCTTTGGCATTTATCACATGAAGAGGAGTAAACCTCGCAGTCAGCGATAATGGTGGACCAGAAATAGCCCTGTCTTTTGATTCGGATAGCTAGAGCTCTGCTCCCAGGGTGGTTTCCACAGGAGCCGTCGTGCATTTCTTTCATAAGATTGATAGCATCAAGGCCATGGACGCATTTTAAGTAAGGTCCGGAAATGCTTCGTTTATGGAGGGCTGACTCGATTATGCAGTAACTTGCGCTTAATGCTTTGAGTTTTCGGGCCTCCCACTTATTGGGAGGGGGTCTTACCTTCCAAGATGTACTGCATGATCGGTATTCTCCAATCCTCTCTCCCAATGATTTTGTCATGAAGAGATGAGGGCGGGTCTTGTTCAGGTCCCTGAGTGTCGTGACCTGATGTGTCTTGTTCAGGTCCCTGAGTGTCGTGACCTGATATCTTATTGCCCCCGGAGATATTGGTCGGATTACGCTCGAAGGAGTCTGAATTCTAAGGAATATCTCCAGTTCTGGTGTTGTTCTCTCGAGTCTGGGTCGTTTCTTCGGATGCGCTTTCAAAAGCAGAATGACTCCTGGTCCTAGCTGCGTAGACAGGTGAATCCGAGGTCTGGATCTTGCCCCCGGAGGTATGCTTTTTAAAGCTACGAATTCTGGTTTTTGGGAACCAGTACGTTGTAAGAACTTGGGTTGCTACCGTCTGGGGGTAGCTACCTTCCGTTTGCTCTTTCGGCTTGCTATCGATCTCAGCTTTGGTAGCTATGTCAATACTTGGCGTAGACCCATGGCTTCACTCTACACGCCGCGAGACAGTGAAGAGGTACCTCGTCGACCCGCCTCAACCGAAGACGAACCCGAGAGCCGAGGAGCCGCGAACGATAGGACCCGAGTACAAGTAGATAGCGATTCCGAGATGGAGAACGAGGAGTATTCACCCGACGATCCCGAGATCTCAGATCCAGCCCTAGCAGCCTACTTAGAAAGAGTGGTCTCCGAAAGGTTCGGCACCATTCAATCTATGGTTGAAAGGCTCCCAGGGACAGCTCCTCCTATTCGAAGAAGCAATCAGGGGTCCTACTCCGATACACCTTTCGTGGAAGAGATTGCTTCGGTGGAGATGCCGCGAAAGTTCTCTTTCCCAAGCATAAAGATGTACGAAGGTACTGGGGATCCCGACAATCATATTGCTCAGTACAAACAACGCATGCTAGCAGTAGCAATCCCTCGGGATGCACGGGAAGCTACCATGTGCAAAGGATTCGGATCAACCTTGACCGGCCCCGCTCTTCAGTGGTATATCAACCTGCCCACCAAATCCATCAAATCCTTTGCGGCCCTTAGCGATAAGTTCGTGGAACAGTTAGCTAGCAGTCGTGACCTAGAGAAGAATTCGGATGATCTCTACGAGATCCTCCAGCATAGGAATGAGCCCCTTCGTTCTTACATAGCTCGCTTCAACCAGGCGAAGGTGGCTATTCCTGAGTGCAACGCTGATACGGCCATCTCAGCCTTCAAGAGGGGTCTACTTCCAGAGGGAGACCTTTACAAGGAGCTGATCAAATACAAGTGCAGGATTATGGAAGACGTGCTTTCCCGTGCTTGGGCTCAAGTAAGATGGGAAGAAGATGTTGCTAGTAGGGCTAAAGCCGGTCCGAAGTACGATCAGAAGCCATCAAAGCCTACAAGGAGTGACCGCGATGAATCTTCTCACTCTAGGTCCGCCAGAGAGACTAACAACCCGAGTAGGGGCAGGTATCAGCATTAACCTCTGCCTAGATCCGAAGGGATGATGGTGTCTACTTGGCCTGACATCTCCCATCTCGCGATAACTAAACTGGAGCTGATCGGTGTCTTACGACAAATGGGTCCTTAAGTTAAGTGGCCTCCAAAGATGAAGGCTGCAGAGGCTAATCGAAATCCCAAGCGATGGTGCGAGTTCCATAGTGATCATGGCCATACTACGGAGGATTGCATAGCCCTAAAGATGGAGGTCGCCGAGCTCCTCAAGAAAGGCTACCTACGGGAGTTCCTCTCGGATAAAGCCAAGAACCTTTTAAATAAAGAAGGTCCCAGTCTCCCTATCGAGGCAGCTCCTGCATTGCCACCACAGCAAGACCGGGTGATCCACGTCATCACCGGTGGATCAGAGGTGAGCGGAATTAGCAGTGCAGCAGCCAAGAAAAGTACTCGCAATGCCAGGAACGGTCGAGAGGCCGAGGGTCCCAAGCGCTTGCTCCTTGGAACAGATGAGATCAGTTTCACTGCAAGGGAGCAGGAGAAGGTCCTCGCCCCTCATCATGACGCTCTCGTCATTTCACTTACCATAGCAAACTGCTTGGTCAAGCGGATACTAGTAGATAATGGGAGCTCCAGCAACATAATCTTCTATTCGGCCTTCGCCGACCTGGGTTTGGAACCTACAGCTCTAACCAGAAAGGCAACTCCCCTCGTAGGCTTCAGTGGAGAAGTCAAACAAACCTTGGGAGACCTATTGAAGTTTACCTCCGGATTTTTAGGAACCTGAGCTACTCTGAAGACCTTAGGAGGGGGTTCATGGGAACCTGAATTCGTTTGTGGAATTTTAAGACCTATTGAAGTTTGCTTAGGATTTTAAGACCTTTTGAGATTTGATAAGGATTTTAAGACCTTTTGAGATTTGATAAGGATTTTAAGACCTTTTGGGATTTGATAAGGATTTAAAGACCTTTAGTGGTTTCTAAGGATTTTTAAGACCTTAGATTTAGGTTTGTCGAAGTTTGGTTTCGCCTGAAGGATTTTAAGACCTTCGAGGTTACTAAGGATTTTAAGACCTTAGGTCCCGGTTCGTGGAGACCTGAGTTTGTTGGAAGGATTTTAAGACCTTCGAGATTACTGAGGATTTTAAGACCTTAGGTTCAGGTTGACGGAGACCTGAATTTGTTCGAAGGGTTTTAAGACCTTAGGTTCAGGTTCACAGAGACCTGAATTTATTCGAAGGGTTTTAAGACCTTAGGTTCAGGTTCACGGAGACCTGAATTTATTCGAAGGGTTTTAAGACCTTAGGTTCAGGTTGACGGAGACCTGAATTTGTTCGAAGGGTTTTAAGACCTTAGGTTCGGGTTCATTGAGACCTGAATTTGTTCGAAGGGTTTTAAGACCTTAGGTTCAGGTTCATTGAGACCTGAATTTGTTCGAAGGGTTTTAAGACCTTAGGTTCGGTTCGTAGAGACCTGAATTTGTTAAAAAGTCAAGGTATCGAAGATAATTGCTTTATTGATAATAGGATACATGGCATCACAATAATCATACAATCGATGTTTGGGCTATATGTTCTCAAACATATGCCCCCTTTAGCCATGGTGTAAATAGTGTTAAAATGAGATTGGGGTTGCACTCATAACACAATTGCCTACGTACCCAGTCAAGGGGTCAAGCCTAACGTAATTCGAGGAATTTAAGTACCTAATGATAGTATTTCTTCAGATTTGTGGCATTCCACGATCTGATTTAAGGTACTCCGGTTCGCACCTTCAGGAGCTTATAGACGCCAGGTCGTACCACGTGGATAATCCGGTAAGGACCTTCCCAATTGGTTCCTAACTTCCCAGCATCTGGTTCCTTGGTTCCTTCGAAAACCTTCTTAAGTACCAAGTCACCTACAACAAATTGTCGAGACCTGACTTTGGAATTATAATGCCGAGCCATTGCCTGCTGATAGTTTTGAATCCGAAGCAAAGCTCGGTCTCGTCGTTCCTCGATTAAATCGAGGCTGTCCGATAAGAGCTGGTCATTAGCATCGGGATCAGATGTACAGAGCTCTCGACGGAGGCTCCCAGTGGAGGTTTCCGTCGGAACGACAGCTTCCGTTCCGTAGGCTAAAGAGAAAGGGGTTTCCTCTGTAGCCTTTCTCGGGGTGATTCGACATGCCCAAAGTACTTCATGTATCTTTTCAGACCAGGTTTTCTTGTTGGTTCCAAGGCGTTTCTTGAGTTTTGCTAATATTGACTTATTAGCAGCCTCCGCCTGACCGTTACCTTGAGGTCGTCGAGGTGTTGAGAGGGTAAGGCGGATGTTCCACTTGTCGCAGAATGTTTTGAAGTCGCGAGAAATGAATTGTTCTTCGTTGTCGGTTACGATCTCATATGGGACGCCGTGGCGGCAGGCAATGTCTTTCCACACAAATCCTTCGACTTCGAATCTAGTTATCTGTTGGAAAGCTTCAGCCTCTATCCACTTCGTGAAGTAGTCTGTCAAAACCAAGAGGAAGCGTAGCTTCCGCCTTCCCCTTCCTGGCGTTATGAGTGGTCCTACGATGTCCATGGACCACTTCATGAACGGGACGGAGCGGATATTGAGGATAGTTTTTCCGCAGGCTGATGTATAATCGGTGCATGCCTTTGGCATTTATCACATGAAGAGGAGTAAACCTCGCAGTCAGCGATAATGGTGGACCAGAAATAGCCCTGTCTTTTGATTCGGATAGCTAGAGCTCTGCCCCCAGGGTGGTTTCCACAGGAGCCGTCGTGCATTTCTTTCATAAGATTGATAGCATCAAGGCCATGGACGCATTTTAAGTAAGGTCCGGAAATGCTTCGTTTATGGAGGGCTGACTCGATTATGCAGTAACTTGCGCTTAATGCTTTGAGTTTTCGGGCCTCCCACTTATTGGGAGGGGGTCTTACCTTCCAAGATGTACTGCATGATCGGTATTCTCCAATCCTCTCTCCCAATGATTTTGTCATGAAGAGATGAGGGCGGGTCTTGTTCAGGTCCCTGAGTGTCGTGACCTGATGTGTCTTGTTCAGGTCCCTGAGTGTCGTGACCTGATATCTTATTGCCCCCGGAGATATTGGTCGGATTAGGCTCGAAGGAGTCTGAATTCTGAGGAATATCTCCAGTTCTGGTGTTGTTCTCTGGAGTCTGGGTCGTTTCATCGGATGCGCTTTCAAAAGCAGAACGACTCCTGGTCCTAGCTGCGTAGACAGGTGAATCCGAGGTCTGGATCTTGCCCCCGGAGGTATGCTTTTTAAAGCTACGAATTCTGGTTTTTGGGAACCAGTACGTTGTAAGAACTTGGGTTGCTACCGTCTGGGGGTAGCTACCTTCCGTTTGCTCTTTCGGCTTGCTATCGATCTCAGCTTTGGTAGCTATGTCAATACTTGGCTTTTCGATTCCCTCTACGGGTATGATCCGTTTTACGAGGGGGTCTGATGTTGACGCTAGAGCAGCCAGCGCGTCTGCTGAGGAGTTGTCTCCTCGTGGGATCCTCGTTAGTTCAAATCTGTTGAACTGCTTAGTGAGGTTCCGGACAACTTCTAGGTATTCCCCCATTTTTTCGCCCCTTGTTTCATACTCGCCGTGGAATTGGCTAGCTACTAGCTGTGAATCACTATAAGCGTTCAGCTCTCGAATTCCGAGGCTTAGGGCGAGTTTTAATCCTGCAATTATTGCTTCGTATTCAGCCTCGTTATTAGAAGCGCTGAATCCGAGCCTGTAGGATTGTTGGATGGTTTCTCCAGCTGAGGAGGTCAGCCTTAGACCGATGCCGGAACCTTGTCTTGGCGAGGCTTGTCAATGTACAGACTCCACTTCGGAGCTTCCGTTTCCAAGTCTAGTTGTTCGGAAGCTAGCTCGATTATGAAATCGGCAAGGACCTGAGCTTTTGCTGCTGCTCGAGGTCTATACTCGATATCGTATTCACTGAGCTCTATTGCCCATTTAGCTAATCGTCATGATTGGCTAGGGCTGTGCAAAATTGTTCGCAATGGTTGTGAAGTCATTACGACGATTGAATGCGATTGGAAATAAGGTCACAATTTTCTGGCAGCTGTTACGACTGCTAGAGCTAGTTTTTCCATAGTAGGGTATCTAGTTTCGGCGTCTATCAGCCTCTTGCTGGTATCATAGATAGGTCTTTGCTCGTTTTGCTCTTCTCGTACCAGCACACCACTAACTGCAGCGGTTTATACGGCGAGGTAAAGATATAGCGGTTCTCCCATACTGGTTTAGCCAGGATCGGAGGTTCGGAGAAGTAAGCTTTCAATTGTTTGAAGGCTTCCTCGCACTTTTCGTCCCATAAGAACTTCTTATTATTTTTTAGAAGTTTGTAGAATGGGAGGCACTTATCGGTGGACCTGGATATGAATCGATTTAATGCTGCGATTCGTCCAGTCAATCTCTGTACCTCTCTGGTTGTCTTAGGTGACGGCATTTCCAGAAAGGTAGCTATCTGTTTCGGGTTGGCTTCGATGCCTCTTTTGGTTACGAGGTAGCCGGGAAACTCGCTTGAAGGTACCCCGAAGGTGCACTTAGCAGGGTTGAGCTTCATATCGTATTTGTTGAGGATATCGAAGCATTCCCTTAGGTGGGAGATGTGGTTTTCTCCAATTGAAGATTTGACTAGCATATCATCAATATAGACCTCCATGGTTTTCCCGAGCTGGCCAGCGAACATTTTATTCACTAGCCTTTGATAGGTAGCTCCTGCATTTTTTAAACCGAATGGCATGACCTTATAGCAATAGGTCCCTCGTTCAGTTATGAATGCGGTTTTCTCTTGATCGTCGGGATCCATCATGATTTGATTGCACCCTGAAAAGGCATCCATGAAGGATAGGAGCTGGTGGCCAGCAGTGGCCTCGACCAAACGATCGATGTGAGGTAACGGGAAGCTGTCTTTGGGACAAGCTTTATTTAGGTCGGTGAAATCTACGCAGATTCTCCATTTCCCGTTCTTCTTTTTTACAACTACTGGATTAGCTAGCCAGTCTGGGTAATGTACCTCACGAATGGACCCAGCTTTCGTAAGTCGGTCAACCTCGTCGTTAACAGCTTGAGCCTTTTCTAGGCCTAGCTTGCGACGGTTTTGTTTGATCGGTTTGAAAGTGGGGTCTACATTAAGCTTGTGAGTAGTGACGTCGGCGTTTATACCCTTCATGTCACTGGTGGTCCATGCAAAGGTTCCGACGTTGCTTTTTAGACAGTCGATGAGCTCCTTCTTAGTCTCGAGAGGTAGCTCGGATCCGATACTCACTTGCTTTTCAGGATTTGAGTCATCGATACTAACTTGCTCGGTGAGGTTCTTAGGGGGACCTCGAATATTCTGTTGTATCTCACGACCCTCCTGGATCTGTAATTGCTATTGGGGTGATTATTTGAGAATTTCGAATCCTCTCAGGTAACAGATCCTGGAGATCTTTTGGTTACCATGCACGGTAGATATCCCTTCAGGTGTCGGGAATTTCACACATTGGTGATAAGTTGAAGCTACTGCTTTCATCTTATGGATCCAAGGTCTTCCTAGGATCGCGTGAAATGGGGAAGGTCTGTCGATGACTACGAAATTCATCATTTTCATGATTCCGCCAGCTATAATTGGGAGCTTAATAGTTCCCAATGAGGTAGTTGTTTCTCCGGAAAGGCCTATGAGGCTAGCTTTCTGGTCGATGATTTCATACTCATCTATTTCCATCCCCTTTAGGGCGTTATAGAAAATGAGGTCGACGGAGCTCCCGGTGTCTACCATGAGCTTGGGTATTTCGTACCCTACGATGTTCAAGGTGACGGGGCATCATCGTGAGGTCTGTCAAGGTTTGACGTCTCACTTTCCCAAAAGGAGATCTTAGTGTTCGACTCGGGGTTAGGAGGCTTGGATTGAGTGTTAGACACAGCCTTCCGTACATGAGTTTTAATAGAATTAACGGAGTCTTGACACATATCGGATCCTCCGAGGATGTAGTCTACCCTTGAGCTGGGGCTCGATTGAGGTAGCGGTTTGCTCAGGAGGGCCTCAACTTGTAGGCTTTTTCCTTGGGGGAGCGTCCCGAGGACCATGTCGACTCTTTTCTTAGGAGCTGGGGGTGGTGAATCGGTCTCTTTTTCACGAGACCTTTCTCATTTCGGTGAGGTATCTCTGGGACCTCTTTTCTGGTAGGGCTGTGGTTTCTTGAGGTCCAAGCCCCTTATTTCTCCGGCAGCAAATTTAACTGTCAGTTGTCGTTGGAGGTCCCAACATTCCTCGGTTGCGTGCCCTTTCCGATCATGGTAAGAGCAATGTTTGTTCTCATCATGTCCTTTTGACCAAGGGGTTTTATTTGCTGCGGCGATAGGTTTTTGTTCCTTATCTTCCGCGATTGCATAGGAATGTTCTCCCTGGGTCTGATTGTTTCGAGAGTTCCCCATTTTATGAGGTTCTTTTGCTTCTGAGGCTTCACCTTTCGGGTGATTCTGGGGTTTCTTGTGGAGCTTATCCAGTGCAGTTGTTTCCTCTTCCAAGGTGACGTATCTAGACGCTTTATGAAGAGCATCGTCGATAGTTGGGGGAGGATTGAGCGTTAGCTCCGACCAAAGTTCCGATTTATACCAGAGACCTCTTCTGAGAGCCTCGATGGCGACCTGGTAAAACGGATTTTTCGATGTAGGCTCGTAGTGAGTCTCCCACTCCCTGTCTGATTTTCCAGAGGTCAGCCTCGGATGCTTGCTTTAGGATATGAGTCGAGTATTGCTTCATGAAAGCGTTGCTTAACTGGTCGAAGCTATCTATCGAATTTGGTTCGAGACCAGAGAACCATTCGAGGGCTGTTCCGACTAGATTTTCGGCGAATGTCCTGCAGTAACCTGCTTCGCATTCTTCTTTTGTAAAGTGAGCTTTCACGATAGCTAACCGGAAGGCTCTCAGGTAAGTCTTTGGGTCTGAGGTCCCGTCTTATTCGGGGATCCTAATTTTTCGGGTGTCTCTTATGTAAGAGTTGGCAATTCTGTCAGTGAATGGAGTTCCACATGTCTCTTCGATCAAGCTCTCGATTTCGGAAGCTGAGCTCATTGCCTTGTGGACTTGAGCACCCAAATTTTGGAGAGCTGCGTGAGTCCGCTCCATATATCTACGAATAGCCTCAGTTCCCTCTAGGGGAAGGACAGTCGGGTCATCGTTAGTTACCTGACGAACATGTACCTGACGAACAGGTCCCTGATGGAATCGTGTTCGATCATTTTTCCAAGTGCTCGGTGGGCTGATTTGCTCACTGGCTATTGGGTTATTTTGACGAGTTAGGTTAGTGGAGCGAGCTGTAGGATCAGCATCCGTCCTTTGATGTTTGCCCGGATTCGTGTTTAGGTTTCTGGCCCGAAACACCGGAGCTGACGTTCTGCCCCCGGACGGGTCGGATACTCCTTCTCCTAACCTAAGAATAGGTGGTGGAGGAGGTAAGCGAGCGCTCTGACCAGTAACCTGATCGGGAATATAGCTAGTCGATGCTATGTTGCTTCCCATAGCACTGGTGTGGGGTGGACTGAGCACGGGAGCTGTCCTAGCATGAGGCGTTTGGAAAGCTGGTCCCTGTTCTCCCGATCCAGTGTTATCAAGGGAAAAGTCGAGACGTCCTCGAGGGAACGAGGGGTCAATTATTCGATCTCGGAAGGTCACTCCCGAGCCCTGACGTTGCGGTGGTTGGGTTGTTGCAGTTAGAGATCTAGTGACCTCTTCGAATCGTTGCTGCCGAGCGGCTAGCTGTTGCATTGTACGCTCACCTTCTTGAGCTTTTTCTACCAGCTGCATCATCATGTGATGGATCTCAGAGAGCTGAGCCTCCGTCTGGTTCGGAGCAGGTTGGTGTTGAAGGGTAACGAGGGCTGGGAGCCTTGGATCGATTCCACTGGAGGTTCTCGTGTTGGCTGCTCCAGCACTGTTCATCGAGATACTGTTCATCGAGATACTGTTCATCGAGATACTGTTCATCGAGATACTGTTCTTCCAGTACTGTTCATCCGAGTACTGTTCATCGGGATACTGTTCATCGGGATACTGTTCATCGGGATAATGTTCATCGAGATACTGTTCATCGAGATACTGTTCATCGAGATACTGTTCATCGAGATACTGTTCACCGAGATACTGTTCATCGAGATACTGTTCTTCCAGTACTGTTCATCCGAGTACTGTTCATCGGGATACTGTTCATCGGTTAGATGAATTTGTTGTCTGATCGACTGGATTCATCCTTAAGTTGGAGTAAGGGATTCCATTGTTTCTTCCCCACAGACGGCGCCAATTGTGAGGGACTAAACTCACCTCCTGATTTTAGGTCAGGTTAAGATTATTTGGGAAGAAAGCGTGGGCTGAATCTCGTAAGAACTTGTAGAATGAATGAATGATTTTATTGATGATTTTGGGTAAAGAATATGTTTACAGAGATGTTTATACAGTTTACAAAGAAAGAATTAAATGATTGAGAGCTTGTGTGTGAAATGGGTTCCAATCCCTTTTTCTTGATTGATTTTCTCTTTAAATAACCCCAGGCTCCGTCAGTTGCTACCAACAGGTTCCCGAGATCCCCTCCGTGATTTAAGGGATTTGTAACAGCTCCCCTTTGACCGGGTCATGCGCCTATTTATTTGTCCACGAGCTACCTCTTTGACCGGGTCCTGCGCCTGTTTACTTGTCAACGAGCTGCCTCTTTTCTTTGACCTCTCTGATGAACATCTCCAGTTCACAGCCTCCGGATCTGACTTAGCTGTTTTTGAAGATTGAATTCATGATGGGCCTTTCGCAGCCCGTTATCATTTCTTATTGTCTATCACTAGCTAGGGGGTCATATTTGGGCCCAACAGATACCCCTTGAGATCAAGAATGAGGTCTTCTCTTGGTCGTCAGGGTGCATTAGGATCTGGTTATATCCAGAGAACGCATCCATGAAACTCATCAGCTGATGACCAGCCGTTGCGTCGACTAGCTTGTCGATGTGAGGCAAAGGGAAAGGGTCTTTAGGACAGGACTTATTAAGGTCCGTGAAATCGATACAGACTCTCCACTTCCCATTCTTCTTCATGACGACCACTACATTAGCTAGCCATTCCGGGTATTGCACCTCTCGTATGAATCCAGCATCTAGTAGGTTCTTGACCTCTTCGTTGATTATCTCGTCCCTTTCAAGAGCGAGTTTTCTCCTCTTCTGTCTGACAGGAGGATGCATCGGGTCCACCTTGAGTTGAAGCATGATAACATCGGGATCAATTCCAGGCATGTCTTCATGAGACCAGGCAAAGCATTCGGAGTTGGATCTTAGGAAATCGACCAGTCTCCTTCTCAAGCCTTCTGGAAGCTTGGAGCCTATCTTTAAGTTTCGGCTCGAGTTCCCTTCCGTGAGTGGGACCTCATCCATTTCTTCCACTTCCGGCTCTTCGGTATGTGGGACCGGAAGCTTTTTCTGTAATTGCTATAAGACCTGATTCTTTCCCTTAAGGGTAGTCTGATAGCAAGACCTAGCAATCTCTTGATCTCCCTTGCCGCTTTGGTGCCCCAAGGGGTTGGGAACTTGACCAGCTGGTGCAAAGTTGAAGGTACGGCTCCCATGTCGTGGATCCAAGGCCTTCCCAATATCACGTTGTATGATGAGGGGCAGTCGACAACCAGGAACTTCGTGGCTTTGTTTACCCCTTCGGCATACACGGGAAGAAGGACCTCTCCCAAGGTTTGTTTGACTTCTCCACTGAAGTCTACAAAGGGAGTCGCATTTCTTGTTAGAGCTGTAGGTTCCAAACCCAGGTCGGCGAAGGCCGAATGGAAGATTATGTTGCTGGAGCTCCCATTATCTACTAGTATTCGCTTGACCAAGCAGTTTGCTATGGTAAGTGAAATGACGAGAGCGTCGTGATGAGGGCAAAGACCTTCTCCCGCTCCCTTGCAGTGAAGCTGATCTCATCTGTTCCAAGAAGTAGGCGCTTGTGACCCTCGGCCTCTTGGTCGTTCATGGCGTTGCGAGTACTTCTCTTGGCTGCAGCACTGCTAATTCCGCTTACCTCTGATCCGCCTGTGATGACATGAATCACCCGGTCTTGCTGTGGTGGCAATGAAGGAGCTGCCTCGATAGGGAGACCTGGACCTTCTTTATTTTGAAGGTTCTTGGCTTTATCTGAGAGTAACTCCCGTAGGTAGCCTTTCTTGAGGAGCTCAGTGACTTCCATCTTCAGGGCTATGCAATCCTCCGTAGTATGACCATGGTCACTATGGAACTCGCACCATCGCTTGGGGTTTCGATTAGCCTCTGCGTCCTTCATCTTAGGAGGCCACTTGACTTGAGGACCCATTTGACGTAAGACACCGATCACACTACAAGAAATATGAGTATTAGTAGCAGTTCGCGGTAGCACGAATTCACCAACTGCTATTAAAAATATCAAAAGTCAGATCCAAATTATATCGTAGCATTAAATTAACGCTACGCAGGATTTTCATTAAACGGGAAATCAAAACCCCATTTTAGAACCAATTTTGTTTTGGTAACACTTTAACCCGCCAACACTTAGTAGGAAAATTTGGTTTTGGCACTAATTTTTTTTGTTTTTTGGGAACTTTTTTTTTCTGCCAAGTCTTTTTTCATCTCAACAAAAATATTTCACTTATTCAACCTAGAAAAAAAAAGTAGAAGCTCGATTCTTTTCCAGTCAAAACTCCGGCGAGTTTACCCACCCCTTCTGTTCTCAATCCAACGACGCTTCTACCCGAAAATCACATACCCTATCTATTCTCTCTGCTTCTGCGATTGGAGGCGAAGAAGATCTGCTGCTACTCTTCAATGGCGGATAAGCTAATCGTGGCAAGCGGCGAGCCTGTAGACGGGTAAAACTTCCTCCGTCTCTCTCTGTGTCTCTCTCTTGTCTCATCTCTGCATCTTCTGTTGTTCTCTACTGATCTTGTCTTGGTTATTTTCTTGTTTTCCTCATTAACGCATCCAAGGGTTCTCATTTCGTGTTTCTATCTTGAAGTATCCAAGTCGGAGGGATACGAATCTGACACCAGGATCTAGTACAAAGCAGAAGCAGAGGTTCTACCTTTGAGATGCTTCTTGAAAATTCTCCATTTTGTTTCATAGTCTCTCAATTATCATCATCCATTTACTTGTTGTAGGAGGAGGGGACATGAAGAGAGTGAAAACCAGAACCCAAATTTAGCCACGCCTCCAAGATCATGGCGAGCAGCACTCAAGTCATCTTCCGCCAAGAAGATGAGAGAGACGGCACCGAAGCTAAAGAGCACGCAAGAAAGCCATTGCTGGAAGTGAGCAAAGAGAAGTTCCATGAGTCCACAGACGTTAAAGGAAGCACCTTTAAAGAGAACCGTAGAAGGAAGAAGTAAGTGTTGCTTCTTTGCGAAATGTTTGTTTTTATAATGTAAAATGTTACTAACTTTGGAGTTTGCAGGAGAGTGGATGATGCGGAGAACATTCCTGTCTGTCTTAATGAGGAGACGACTGTTGTAAAGATGAAAGGAGAGGAGTGTAAAAGTTACAAGATGAAAGGAAAGGAGAGGAGTGGATGATGGTTTGACGCTAAGAAACTGTTCAAGTTTCGTTATGCTCTCTTGGAAGTTACAAGCTCTTGACACTGAGGTATTCAAGATCTTATGTGACTATGGGATCAAACAATTATCTTACAGGTTTCTGAAAAAAATTCTTCTGCAGTGGCCTGATGTGGAGTCTGTGATCAAGGAGGTGGAATGGTTGAAGGAATTCAATCTGTTTCCAAAATTTGGTTCTTATGCTTCAACTTCCGGTAAATTTTTGTAATCAGTTTGGTTTTCAGTATGAAGAAATTTCACGTTTTGTTTGCAAGAGAGTGTTATCTCACGCAATGGTTGATCATTTGTCTCTGTAACCTGAGGACTGATGTATTAGAATCGATAAGTTGCAGTGTTGGAGATTCTCCATTAAATGATTTTGCCTTAGCATGCATGTGCTGATGATACTTTCTGTTTGTTCCTTGTAAAACAAAAGGAACGATGATGTACTGAAAAAGATGAGCCTGTTTTGTGTATATTAATTCTTTACTTGGCTTTATATTTACTCTGCTTCTTGTCTTATAACAAAACTCTAATTATCAGTTTGATATGGCTTAGTGTATGCCTAGGTGATGGTATTAATATTGACAGTTTCGTTTGTGTAATATATTGACTACGCTTGGTTTCGTTATTCTAAACTTTTGTTTGATATATGTTCATTATTTCAGAGAGATTGGACCAAGGCACAACTACTTGCAAAGGAGGACAAGCCAGAAAGCACTGAGTGGAGACTGAGCATCGCTATTCAGTTGAACTTGAATTGAATCACAGCGTGTTTGGATGATATATCCTGACAGTAGAATGACTGATGCTCTATCAATTTGTTTTTGTTTATGTAAATTTTGGATATGAAAATTTTGGATGATATATGAAAAATGTATGTTTTATAAGTTTAGTGAAAATATGTTTGAATAAACATGATAAAATAGGTATGAAATATTTTTTTTTTAAATAATTGTATTTTTATAATGCCTTTGAATGTAAAATTATTATAAAAGATAAAATTGATAATTAGAGTTTTGTTATAAAATATTTATATATAATAGTTTAGAGATCCATCATCCATCTAATACCCTAAATCTAATACCCTAAACCCTAAAATTTAAACTCAAATGATATTCTATATACTAAATAAAATATTTTTAGATTTTAAACCTAAAATTTAAACTTGAACTTTAAAAAAGTAATACGAAAAAAAAAATCCTACACTGATAATAAATTAGAAAATAAACAAAAAGAATATTTTTACATCGAGTTCTAAACCCTAAACATGCCCTAAAACCTAACTACACATCTCCAAATTCTAACTTCAAACATTATATAAATATCTTTTTTTATTTGTATTTTGTAATATCGAAAAAAACAAAACATAAACTTTAAACTTCAATCTTTTCATAATATAACTTTAATCTTGAATTTAAACTCAACATAACCTCAAACCACATACAACACTTCAAATCCTATATACTATAAATTTCAAATAAATCTAAAAAAATCTAATCTTTATATCAAAACTAAAATATATTAATTACATATACACATAAACTCAAAGCCTAATGTTATATCTTAAATCTAACCCCAAAACACTACATTACAAACCCTAAACTTACTAATTATTTTAATCTTATATCATTGGTTTTATCTAAGTTAAAATTTCTTATAAGAAGTGAAATCTAATCATTATGTCAATCTTTTATCATTATTTAAAAAAAATTAAATGAAAAGCTTAATTTTTATATAAAGATATCAATAAAAAAAATATAATTACAATGACTAAAATATGAAATAACAATTTTAACTAATTGGTCAATCTTAGCCATTGATTGACTATAATCAAATGGCTACAAATAAAGCTTTTGGTTAAAACAAATTGACCAATAGCATACAAGGACGAGGATCAGTCCCTTTTTTAACCTCAGCCGTTGATTAACCTAAATCTAATGGTCAAGATCTTGGTTCTCTAATCTCTTATCGTGTGTTTGTGGCCGTCTCTTTCTCTTCTCTTTTGTTTCAACTTTTTTTTCTTAATCTCACAGACTTATCGTTTCGTTCTTCCTAATCTCACAGATCTTGTCACTCTGATCTCTTTCTTCATCCCAACTAAACCTTGTCACTACCAGACCTTGTCTTCGTCTCCAATCTCTTTGCGTATGTGTTTTTATTTATTTGGGGAAATTTCTGATCTTGTACTGGTCACCTCTCTCTCTCGCACACCCTGTCTCTCGCTCTCTCTTAATATTCTGATTCTGGTTTTGTTTTTGTGTTCTTAGTTAAATAAAGCGGAGGAGGATGAAGAAGCTTTATGGTTGTAATCTCAGCACCGACGCGGCAGACTCGTCTCTGGTCAAGCTCTGCGCTGGCTCCACCTCCACACCACCACCACAGGTCAACTCACTCCACCACTCCACCTTCCTCTTTTCTGCTCTCTTCTTCTCGTCATCTATATATATTTATGATTGTCTTTTGTTTTTTTTTATAGATTTGTCAAGGAGCAAGGGAAGAGAAGCAATGGTGCGACATAGCAGCGTCTCCGGCCAAGAGTGGTGCGGCGGTGGTGCAAGCCGGTGGTGGGGTGGTGGTCGTGCGGTGGAGATGCGAGCATCATGGCGGCCGAGACTGAAGAAGAATGTAGTTTGGTGTATTAGGTTTAGTTAGGGTTAATTAGCAAACTAATTTGTAATTGCAAACCAATTTGTATTGTAAACCATTTTGAAATTTTAAACCAATAAAATTGTAAACCATGTAAACCAAAATTTAATTTATAAAAATACCAATTTATTATTTTTTGTCAGTTACACCGATTTATTTATAAATTAATTTCTAATTTAAGTTTTTTAAAAAGAAATTAAATTATATTCTAGATAATTAATATATATATATATATATAATTCAATTATAATTCAGTAGCACTGAAAATATGTTATTATTAAACAATGTTGCGACATGAATAAAACGCCATAGAAAACTACATAATAGTACGAAATTTGTGTCACTATACATATTATTATAGTACAAAATAAACGCTATAATATCTCTACTTTTTATAGCACACGCAAAAACGCTATGATATGAGGGGGGTCTACTATAGCTGCGGCTGTCATAGCGTATGTGTTTTCGCTACGAAAACGATACAATAGCGTTTTTTCGGTGCTATTAATGCCGATATTTCTTGTAGTGTCAGTTCCGGTTTGGATATCGCAAGATGGGAGATGTCAGGCCAAGTAGACACCATCATTCCTTCGGATCTAGGCAAAGGTCGAGGCTGGTACCTGCCCCTGTTCGGGTTACTAGTCTCCCTAGCGGACTTGGAGTGAAAAAGCTCATCGCGGTCACTCCTTGTAGGCTTTGATGACTTCTGATCGTACTTCAGACCGACTTTGGCCCTACTAGCAACATCTTCTTCTCATCTTTCTTGATCCCAAGCACGAGACATTACGTCTTCCATAAGCCTACACTTGTATTTGAAGCTCCTTGTAGAGATCTCCCTCCGGAAGTAGACCCCTCTTAAAGGCTGAGATAGCCGTATCAGCGTTGCACTCAGGGATAGCCACCTTCGCTTGGTTGAAGCGAGCTATGTAGGAACGAAGGGGCTCATTCCTATGCTGAAGGATCTCAAAGAGATCATCTGAGTTCTTCTCTAGGTCACGGCTACTAGCGAACTGCTTTACGAACTTATCTCTAAGGGCTGCAAAGGATTTGATGGATTTGGTTGGCAGGTTGATACACCACGGGAGAGCAGGGCCGGTCAAAATTGATATGAATCCTTTGCACATGGTAGCTTCCCGTGTATCCCGAGGGATTGCTACTGCTAGCATGGGTTTCTTGTACTGAGCGATATGATTGTCGGGATCCCCAGTACCTTCATACATCTTTATGCTCGGAAAAGAGAATTTTCGCGGCATCTCCACCGAAGCAATCTCTTCCACGAAAGGTGTATCGGTGTAGGACCCCTGATTACTTCTTCGAATAGGAGGAGCTACCCCTGGGAGCCTTTTTACCATAGATTGAATGGTGTCGAACCTTTCGGAGACCACTCTTTTTAAGTAGGCTGCTAGAGCCGGATCTGAGATCCCAGGATTATCGGGTGAGTACTCTTCGCCCTCCGTATCGGAATCGCTATCCACTTTTACTCGGGTCCCATCGTTCGCGGCTCCTCGGCTTTCGGGTTCGTCTTCGGTTGAGGCGGGTCGACGATGTACCTCTTCACTGTCGTGTGGGGTGTAGAGTGAAGCCATGGATCATACCTTAGTCCGGAACCGCTTTCGCTTGTTGCTAGCTTTAACGAGGGTATGGTTCTCTTGTCGGAGGACAAGATTCTCCGCCTCTACGCCGTCTAGCTTCTCGACGCTTTGCTGTATTTGCTTGGAGTGTTCTCCAGGTTGGTCTTTTAGGGTTTGAACTTCGAGGAGAAGTTCAGGACCTCTGGGTGTTGTCTCCCGAGCTTTGTGAAGATCGGTAACTTGAGTCTGAAGAAACTCGAGCTTGTTGAGGAGCTCGATCTCTCTCAGAGTCATCTCCGTCTGGTTAGTATCGTCCTCTAGTGTCATCGTCACGTAGTTGGATCACTCCCCTCCTTCTAGCGCAAAACTGTTAGGGTATTTTTGTGTAGGATTGTTTTAGTACTACGGAACACTAGAGAATTTGTTTGTAAGAGTTGTAAATCGAGGGCTGGAAGCATGGCAGGAGAGAATTCAGCTACGAAATCTGCCAGGACTTGCGATTTGATGGCTGTTGCAGGCCGGAAGATCACGTCGTATTCCCCAAGCTCTATAGCCCATTTTGCTAGTCGTCCAGACACTTCTGGCTTATGCAGAACTGCCTTGATGGGGAAGGAGGTGACCACCACGACTTGATGAGCCTGGAAGTAGGGGCGTAGCTTTCGAGCATCGTTAACTAAGGCAAGGGCCAGCTTCTCGAGGTGACTATAGCGGGTCTCCGCGTCTAGTAAAGATTTGCTCACGTAGTAGATTGGATGCTGTTTTCTTCCGTCTTCCCTTACTAGGACCGCACTGACCGCGTGTTCCGATACCGCCAAATAGAGCAATAGGACCTCACCTTCCAAGGGTTTTGAGAGGAGAGGTGGAGTAGTGAGATAGGCCTTGAGATCGGATAGGGCTTGCTCACATTTCTCGGTCCATTGGAAATCCTTGGGGTCCTTCAAGGTTTCGAAGAAGGCATGCGACTTGTCTGATAGCCTGGAGATGAACCTGCTCAAGGCGGCCATCCTTCCTGTCAGTCTTTGCACCTCCTTGACGTTGTGAGGGGAAGGTATCACCTAGATCGCTCTCACCTGCTCTGGGTTTGCTTCAATGCCCATGTGGGTGACTATGTACTCTAGGAACTTTCCAGAGCTTGCTCTGAACGAGCACTTTGAAGGGTTTAGTTTCATGTTGTACCTCCTGAGACTGGTGAAGGCTTGTTGAAGGTGTGAGATATGGTTGATATACCATGGATTTTACCCGTTTTTAACCATGGTATACTAGTATTTTATTATATATTTAATATGTTTTCTAGCATGTTAGGTATGTTTTCAGGTTCAGGAGCATTTTGTGAGAAAGTGATGTTTTTGGAGCATTTTGGAGTGCAAGAGATGATACACCCGAGTTGACTATTCAAGACTAAGTCGGAAGTCAACATTGCGATTATAATCGATCGACACTCATCCTGAGTTGTCGATCGATGTAGCTGAGAAGATCCGCGTACTAGAAGATTATAATCGATCGATACACATCCAGTGTTGTCGATCGATATCGAAGACGAAATGGTTTAGCCGACTACTTCACCAAGACTTCACCAAATTACGAGATTGCCCCTGACGAGTTTTTAACCTAATGGAAATGCTTAAATATTCCTGCTAAGTGTCTTTTGACGGCAACCTTCGAAAGAAGCAAGCTCTTGACAACCCTAAAAGCAGAGAGTGTGAGAGAGAGACTAGAGTTTTATTTTGTTTTGAGAGATTGGAGAGATTTCTCATCTCCTTTTGTATTTCTACTTTATTCTATCTATGCAATTCTTTCATCTATCTATTGTTATGAATTGCTTAGCTATGTCTGAGTAGTCTACTTGTTAGATCTAGGGTTCAAATAGGTTTGTGGGATTAGCACCAAACTATAATTGCTAAGTTGTGATGCTCATCAAATGGATTGCACCCTATGCTTGTTTTAGATTAGCTAACTAGAACATAGATCACTAGGATCTTTGATTATCTTGAATTATCCATTTGAGCTTGCTTGTCTCCCGTTGAGAAGAATGACAATTCCTCCTTGAGACCTTGTGGTCATATTCGGCTCGCGCCTAGGCAGATCTAGAAGCCGTCGATCGATATCCCGACAGGTGAATCGATCGGCGCTGCGAAAGGTGTATCGCTCGATATCTCAAAAGGATATCGACCGACTCTTTTTCTGTGTCATCATGCGAAAGGTTTGGCCAGAGATCTAGATTATTTAACCAGTGATACTTCACTTGAGTTAAGCAGCTGAGATCTATATTATCATGCAAGCAACTTGTTAAAGCATTTATAGAGATTATAATCTCCATTCCTGAATAGAAACCCTATGTCTAGCACTCTTTATCATATTTAAACAACCTATCATATTGTTAGTTAGAGCAACTACCTTGCTCATTTTAGGAATTGTTATTTTTATTTCTATCATATAAACCAACCTTGCCTAGGATTGATTAGTAGATTTTATTTAATTGGTTCCCTAACTCCTCGTGATTCGATCCCAAAGTACTACAACTGTACCTCTTATTTGAGATAGTAAGCTCTACTGGGTAATTTGAGCACTATCAAATTTGGTGCCGTTGCCGGGGAGCTTTCATCGCCATTAGATTTAATCTTATTAATCTTAGGTTTTTCTTTTACCCCCTTTCTGATTAAAATTTTTCTTGTCTTTTCAAGTACATGCCCAGTAGTACCAGAAGCAACAGGGGAAATCAACTATTATTCTCAAAAGATCCTGCACACTTGGAACGCTCAATCCGCAAAGTCCTACGCTCCGCATCGATCGACAGAACCGCAGAACCGTCGACTGATACTCACGTTCAACAGTCGACAGACACTCAGATAACACCGTCGACCGATACCGTTCGCCGATCCACATCGTTCGATACTTCTAACCGTATATCGATCGACACTACTCCGCGAAGCATGGTCGCGATTGTTATTCTCACGCAGGGCGAGAATGGAAACCTGTATGACCAAGATGGTCATCTGCGTAATGCAACAGGTCAGAAGCTAGATGCACAGGGAAACGTAATCCCTGAGCCTGAAACTGAGGCTCCAGGAGAAGCTCAAACACGATCGTTGGCAGACTATAACCGTCCAGGCGAGTACTACACCAACAGATCAGCTATTCGACTTCCAGAGATTCAGAAGCCGAACTTCGAGCTCAAGCCTCAGTACTACTCTCTCGTGTCTCATATACCTTATTCTGGGCTATTGATATCTCATGATTTTAATGAGTTTTAGATTCACATTTTAGCTTATTATAGTCATGGAGTTGCATATTAGGAGTATATATTGCATTAGATTGTTCATTTGCATATCACAGGGTTTGGAGTGCACAATTGGAAGTTTTGGGGCTAAATTGAGGACATTTCTGCAAGTTCAATAGTTTTGAGGCCGATGTGTAAGCATCCGGAAGTTCAGGGACCAGGGCTGCAATTTACCAATATTCGCTGGGGTTTAATTGGTACAATCAGAAGTTCATTGGTCAATTCGAGGGTTCTTTCTGCAATTTAAGAAGTTCTGGGTGAAAAGCAAAGTTATCCAAAGTCCAGGGACCAAAGTTGCAATAAACAAAGAGATCTCCATTGATGAGAAACACGAGCTCTCTCTCTCGCCGGATCTGAAGCACGACGGCGGCGAAGCTTATTCCGGTGACGAGCACGGCAACAACGACAGAGCAGCACGGCGAGGAGATGACCTGAATAAGAGATCCCATGGCGACTCTGAGCACAGATGCGATGCGGTGGAGAGCTTTGACGGAACACCGGAGCTTGGTCGTGGTGAGGCTCGCGAAGCATCACGGCAACGGAGGAGATGACTTGGGCTCGGGCTTGATTCACGAAGAGGATGAAGTCTCCGACTTGGAGCCGTGGGATATGACGAGAAGCTGAGCACTGGTTCTTTAACGTGGGCTTGATTCCGACGAGATGGTGAAGCTGAGAAGAAGACGAAGCTGATCCAAGGCGGAGGTGAGAGCTCAAGACCGGATAGAACCCACCGGGATGAACTACTCGGGCGTAATTTTCACACGAAGAAGAAGAAAATACCGGGTTGGTGTACGCGGGTTGACATCGCGGGTGAAGAGAGACCGCGATTGGCCGAGATGACTTGATTATTAATTAAATTCCGGTTTAGTCCGGTTTAGCCCTGGTTTGTGGGGTTAAACCAGTTCGAGTTTGGCATCTCCTATAAATAGATTTAGACCTAGAAACCTTATTTTGATCTCATTTTCTCTCTAGACTTTGCCTCATCTTGTAAAACTTGAATCTTTTATCAATATAAGGATTCTTGGAATCTTCATCTTAAATCTTGTTTCTCCTTCTCATAAACATGATTAGCCTTGAATCTCACATAGATTTAAGGTTTTTCATGGAGATTAGAAAGTAGACACACTTTGGATTCATGGGCTAGGGTGATTAAGGGTGATTAGTGAAGATCTAGGGTATTTAGTCTTAGTTTTACTTATTTATTTGCTTGTTGAGGGTTCTCAATGCTATTTTAGTCTTGATCATACTAAAATAGATCTCTAGGCTTTCACGCCCGAGAGGTGTTCGATGAAATGCCTGAACCAACTCTTCAATGCTTTTAGCTTACTTTGCCAAAGAGATTTGTTGTCAAAGGAGCTAAGATTGCTATTAGACTTGTTGTCCATGTTTGCTTTAGTAACATTCAACCTAATAGATTAGATGCTTGAGTTGCTTTAGCAAAAGAACATTCATCTAGAGATAGAGCTTGTTTAGCTTAGTGTCTAGGCATAAGGAAAGTGTTTGATTGATAGATTGCCACTCTAGTTTGGATCTTAGTCACCCAAGATCAAGTCCCTTGTCCCATGGATCCACCTTAGCATTTGATTGAGTTCTTGCATTTGTTTCTAGTTTGGATTTGAGATCACCTTGTTTATATTTCTAGGATCTTAGTTTGTTACCATCATCATCTTCTTATTTGCTTAGATTCGGAGAGTTTTTGAATTCTCAGTGCTATAGATCTCTAGTTCTATGTGGTTCGACAATCTTTTATACTATCATTTGACTAGGACTCTTGAAAAGTCCTACTATCAGCTATCACACGAGCATCCTATGGACCATCTGGAGAGGTTCGAGGATCTTATCGCTGCTATTCGTATGGATGGAGTCTCTGAGGACTACCTACTCTGCAAGCTTATCAAATACTCACCGATTGGAGAAGCTTCACACTGGCTCAAGCAGCTACCTACAGGATCACTGACATCCTGAGCCGACATCAAAAACGCCTTCCTGCGTAATTTCTTTGATGAGGCACGCGCTGAAGACTTAAGAAGCAAAATCGCCACTTTCGCTCAAAAGCCTAGTGAGACTTTTAAAGACACGTGGATCAAATTCAAGTTCTTCCAGCGAGACTGTCCACACCATGGATTCAATGAAGTGCAGCTGCTAAGCACTTTCTACAGAGGTATCGCCTTAAGGTATCAAATGGCTCTTGATACTGCTAGTGAGGGGAACTTCAACACTAGGAATCCAATAGAGGCTGTGAGACTTATTGAGAACCTAGCCAACAGCAGCAGCACCAAGAACACTGACTCTGACAAGAAGAAATCGGTTGCAGCCATCGGGGAAGACCAGATGAATGAAGTCAGAGCCAAGATAGATGCTTTACATGCATTTCTTGGACAGCCAGTCTGCTCAGCTGAAGAAGGAGAGGCTAGAGAAGATGATACAGAGGAAGATGTGAACTACATTGGAGGTACTGGATTTCAGAGATACGGAAACCTGAGTGGAAAGAGAAACTTTTTTGGCAGTGGTCAGAAGAGTAACTACAACAAAAGTTCACAGTATTAAAAACCCTTCACCAACACAAAGAACTACGGCAACTCAGCTTACCAAAACCCACCGCCACCCACCCAGGAGAGTAAGTTTGATGCCATGATTGATAGAGTTCTGGAAGGTAAGCAGAAGCTTACAGTAGACTTCAATGGGAAGATTGATTCTGTCTTCAACAATCTGACCACGAGGATAGACACCATTTGCACTCAAGTTAAGAAACTTGAGACACAGATTGTCCAGACTGAAGACTCTATCAGGAGGATTGGAACTTCTAAGGAAGTAGAGAAAGGAAATAGGAAACACCACGTCAATGCTATCATAGATGATGATTTCTGACAAGTGGTGAAACAAGAGAAGCTACAAGAAGGAGACTTTGAAGTGGAAAGTTCACTAAGTCTCGGTGGATCACAATGGTGTCGATCGACACCAGTTAGTCCACGTCGATCGACATCGACGATGTCATTTCCGGATACGACTGCAGACTGCAACGCGGTTAGGATATTGACACATGCTGACTTCACGGCTTCTCATCCATACCCACCCACCCACACCTACGAAGATATCGACTGACGAGACGAGCCACTCATCGATCGACACAAAGATGGGAATCGTATCGATCGACCCGTTTCTCCACCTATCGATCGACACGCACCTCTCACATACCGAGTGCAACTACCATCGATAGACAGCAACCGAATCAATGCACTCAGACCCACACCGAAACCACAAGCTAACCCTACAGAGATTACTGGTAACCCTTCAGACACTACACCTACATCAAAGGGAACTGAAGGAAGAAGGTTAAGGAGTAGGAAGGAGAAGATTCCTAAGAACCTTAAGAGGGAAGTTAATGAAAAGGAGATTGATGGTTTCACTAAGAGAGTTATCAGAATCCCACCAGAGAAACCTTTTGAGGAGGTTTACTTCACAAGCAGATTGTGGATGTTCTTCAGAGAAACAAGGGAGACTGAAACTGACATCAGGAGAAGGTTTGACAATGTCAGAGAAGATATGAGGAAAATGATTACTTTGCCGAAGAAGAGTGATCCTGGGAAGTTTGCAATACCCTGTGTGGTACAAGGAATTGAATTTCCTCATGCACTATGTGACACTGGTTCATCAGTCAGCATCTTACCAAAGGTCATGGCAGACCATCTGGGCCTGCAAATAGAACTTTCACCAGAGATCTTTACTTTCGTGGATTACTCTCAAATAAACTCTGGAGGCTTCATCAGAGACCTGGAGGTATATATTGGTGTTGGGGTCAAAAACGGTTATTTCGAAATCAACGGCTAAAAATAATTATCATGCGCGGACTTTCCATAAAACAAGCGTCGAAAGCAAAACAAGTCGTACAGCTTAAAAAACCTATCTTAAAGTCGATCGTTCTTGTTTTACACGATAAACTTTACAAGAAAACCAACTCAGATTTAGTCGTAAAACTTCGATGATACAATCAAGAAGAACCGAGAGACATTAGGTCCGTAGCTGAGATGACACGACCATACGAAAGTATACGGAAGAAACGGGAAGTGATCTAAGTTTGGATAGGCCGAACGACAAGGAATCCGCTTTGAAACTTCAAAGAGCCCGTTCTCTCAAACCGTGAGGACCCAGAGAACGATCAAGATATCAAATCGAAGCCCTCGTCGAGACGCACGTGCTGGTCCTGGCCGCCGGCGGCTAGCCGCCGTGCTGGTCCTGGCCGCCGGGCGGCTAGCCCCCGTGCTGGTCCTGGCCGCCGGGAAACTTCAAAGAGCCCGTTCTCTCAAACCGTGAGGACCCAGAAAACGATCAACATATCAAATCGAAGCCCTCGTCGAGACGCACGTGCTGGTCCGTAGCCGCCGGGCGGCTAGCCCCCGTGCTGGCCGTGGTCGCCGGGCGGCTAGTCCCGTGCTGGCCGTGGCCGCCGGCGGCTAGCGCCCGTGCTGGCCGTGGTCGCCGGGCGGCTAGCCCCGTGCTGGCCGTGGCCGCCGGCGGCTAGCGCCCGTGCTGGTCGTGGTCGCCGGGCGGCTAGCCCCGTGCTGGCTCGGGTTTTCGAACAACAATATCCGGTACACAAGTCCCCGGCCATCGGAAGTCTGTACTTCGAGTCTTTCCCAAGTCCTCGCAGGACGAATCATTGAGATTCCGCGTACGAAACTCCGGTTCTTACTCCAATTTAGGACCGTCGGAAAAACTTCGGAAACTCGTAAGATATCAACAGGAAGGAAGATCTTAAATTCTTCGTACGAAACAGCGATGGTTATCTTAAGACACCACTCGTCTCAACTCTACGAACGAATGAAGAACTTCCGAAGAAATCGTAGAAAACAACGGAAGTCCTAGAGACGGCCCGAAAGGGACCAAACACGATCGGACAGTCCGTTTACGCTTATCTGAGATAGATACGACGATTTACGTTTATCTTTACATAACAAGATAAATGCTAAATTTCCGGAAGGATAAATGTCAAGTTTCCCGAAGATAAATGTCAAGTTTCCCGATAAACATGGAGGCCGACGAAAATGGAAAGAAGCCCGCCTTGCGGCCCAGAAGGAGAATAGACCGTCATAAGAAGGATTATATAAAGGAGCTTTGGGAGGGGAAGAAAGGCAGAGCGAAAATCATTAAGGGAGAGAGAAATCCGAGATTGGAGACCTAGAGAGATCCTGTTAGGTAGGACCTAGAACGTCCGGCCGCCTCTCGTTCTATTTTCATCTTGTCCGCAGGCTCCTGTCTCTCTCGGAAGGATCTAACAATCCTTTTACTTAGAGTTCCGCACATAGAAACCCTAGGCATTATTCTCGACATGCCCGTTTCTATGACTAACGCTCGTACTAGACGAACTCCGCCAGGCAGTTTGATCTCTTGTTCAAACCCTTCCAACTGAACTACGTCCGACTTGATCCTCGAAAGGGGTACGTAGGCAGCCTTCCTTAAGGTCCAGTCCCAAATCTCAATAAAACCTTTCCGCATTTATTTGATCACTTGTCGTTGGTTGTCGCAGAGAATCCGGACCTTCAGGGAAAGTTAGGTTTACTTAGCTTTCCTCCGTTTTACTTAATCAAAATCGACAGTGCGAATTTCGGTTCCCACAGTTTGGCGCTAGAAGGAGGGAGGGACGGATTACTCTTACTCTTACGGCCGCAAAACGCTTGATCAAAGCAATGTCTGGAAATATGAAAGACAAACTCACAGCTCACATCGACGCTGGTAAAACAACTTCAGCAGTGACTGCTCCTACGACCAACACTTATGCAAACAGTTATCTAAGATTATCATCTTACGGACAAACGTCCAGAGAACGGACCATCCCAACCAAGTTCGGGTCCTATCAACCATGCACCCCCGTCCAAGTTCCTGCAACACCGTCCTCGGGTCCATGGACACAACCCCCCTCGTTTGGGATTATCGAAGAAAGACCTCGGGAAAATATTAAGTTCGAGATTAATCATCTCGAGATCAACGGCTAGAAACGTTTTCTACACGAGGAAAAACCTACGGAAAACTAAAAAACTCAAAAACACGCACAAGCCGAAGGAACAGAGCAGCCGACTCCGGTCGCGGCCGTGGCCGCCGGGCGGCTAGCTCCCGCGCTGGCCGTGGCCGCCGGGCGGCTAGCCCCCGCGCTGGCCGTGGCCGCCGGCGGCTAGCGCCCGTGCTGGCCGTGGCCGCCGGGCGGCTAGCCCCGTGCTGGCCGTGGCCGCCGCCGGCTAGCGCCCGTGCTGGCCGTGGCCGCCGGGCGGCTAGCCCCGTGCTGGCCGTGGCCGGCGGCGGCTAGCGCCCGTGCTGGCCGTGGTCGCCGGGCGGCTAGCCCCCATGCTGGCCGTGGCCGCCGGCGGCTAGCGACCGTGCTGGCCGTGGCCGCCGGCGGCTAGCCCCGTGCTGGATCGGGTCGTCGGGCGGCTAGTCTTTGTGCGTAAGTTCTAGGCCTCCGGGTCGCCTGAAATCCGTGTTTTGCAACTTTCCGAGATCCCGCAAACAAAACTCCTTTTCCTGCTCCAAGATTTCGGAGAACCCATAAGACGTCAACGGACGGAAAGACTCCGTATAAAACGGCTATGGTTAGCTTGAACACCAGTTGCCTTAACTATACGGGGAATTGAAATCCTTTCGGAAAAACCAGCGTCACATCAACGGCTTTTTCTAAAGAAAAATCGTAAAAACGTCTAAGTCCCAAGACATCCCAAAAGGGGCCCGAATCACAGCTAAACGACCCACATACGATTTTAGGTAGGATCGAGCCCAAGGCTGATATGACGGTCTGATTACCGAGTAGAGTTTTGACTGGAAATGTTTTTTAGAATTTCCCGGAAAAATAAAGACTTGTTCTCCTGGAAATCGCGGAGAAACCCCAGATTACTCATGAAACAGAAAGCACGACTGATCGGGTTACCAATCAGCGCTTCTAATGCTAAAATTCGATAACATTTTACGGAACACCTTTTGTAAAATAAATTCTCGAAAATATTTCACGAGACAGCTTTTGCATGACTAAACTCGACAACATTTTACAAAACAGTTTCCGTAAAATTAACTCGACAACATTTTGTGAAATAACTCTCGTAAAATAAAAGGTCAACAACGTTCTAAGAAACAATTCCTTGCTGGGATCATGATGAAATCAATGTCCAAAAGTCTCGGAAAAACAATTAAAGAAACCTCGAGAGACTAAGTGTCGATCGAGAAACCTTTAAGAAAATGAGAAAAACAGGCAGGTCCCGCGAGGAAGCACAGTCCCGGACGGCTAGCACGCCCGCGCTGTCCCTAGGCGCCGGACGGCTAGCACGCCCGTGCTTCCTCTAGGCGCCGGACGGCTAACGCGCCCGTGCTGCGCTGGTCGCCGGGCAACAAAACATTCGTCAAGCACGGCCAATCCTCGTAAAGATTGACCCAAATATTATCCAAACAAATTTTACGAAACAATTTCCGTAAAATTAACTCGACAGCATTTTGTTGAATAACTCTCGTTAAATAAAAGCTCGGCGATATTTTACGCAACATCATTCGTGAAGTATAACAAGATCGTAAGCTTCTTGACCTGACCAGTTCGCTCATAGCTTGACGAAACAAGAAGCCCCACTCAAGTGACATCTTGCCATTCGTTTTCACTTGACTACCCACCTTAGCCTTCTTCGAGTTTCGCCTACTTCTCCTCCCTTTGCTTCAACGATTCTGCAACGATTCTGCACTATTCCTTCAGGTTTCATCAAAAATCGATTCTCGATTCAGTGTCAGACTTTTCGAAGACCTTTGAAAATGAAACGGTAGAAGACAAAGAGGAACGGACATGAGGCAATCTCGAGTAATCAATGAGACTAAGGTACGTCCGACTTAGAAAATTTTATCAAGGTTTTAATTTTTTCGTAGGAAAGGAATGGGAACGTCTTGTAAACTGCCGTAAAATTTAGGGAACTTAGAACCTAGGTGGATAGTCTAGCAAGATAAGTCTTAGGCATTTTCTTCCAGTTTCGTTCTATTGTTCCTTGAATGTCTAGGCAGAACGCGCAAACCGATCTAATCTCTCGAAAAACCGAGAAACGATCGTCGCGCATTCTTGGCATACTCTTTCCGCTTCCGTGAGACTAATGGCACGACGGTGAGCTACAAAATTAACGAAATAACCTTCGGTAAAACTTCATAAGTAACCCGAAGCAACTTTCGCCAAAAAACGAAATCAAAGCGGAAACATTTCCCGTGTAAACCACGGAAACAAGACTACTTTGACTATCTGCGATTTTCTATCTTCATGAAACCGGTCATCCATTACTTTCGTATAAACATGTTACACAAAAACAGCATAAGGAAAACCAAGATCGGTCTCATGCAAAACGACATCGCAATACGGAAAATTACGTCCAAGCGGGAAATAACCCAAAACTGAATCCGAACATGTTCTTCGTCGATTCCTTAAACTTTATTTCCTCGGATAAAATGAAACAATTTTCATGCGACCAAAGGAAACTTTATACGAAGCATCTATCGTATAACTGAAATCTAAAGTGGAAAATCGTTTCGAAAAGCCATCACCCGTAACTTGGAAAACTCCGCTAAGATTTGCATGTCTATCTCAACGAACGCTATTCGGCCCTCGGCCAACTACGCCTTTCCAAAAAGCCCGAACCTGAATTCGGCATCACCATTAAGGACAATCGTGAACCAATATGACCTTAATGCGAAAGGATCGCGGTCTGATCGTTTACCAACTCCTTGGTTAAACGGCTGAACACAGCCTTCACGCCAAGACAAAACAGCTGAACGATCGCCGCTCCAATCACTTAAGGGCCAAACGATAATCCACGATTTGTCATAAAACGCCAAGTGACCATTACGCGAGCAACTTTGTCGCATAGCCCAAAAGCGGAAATCATGCGATAAATTTCTCGTAATAAAATCAGTCCTAACAGCCATACGGTTAACGGAAAAATTTGAACTTAACATCGACTGATTAAGTTCAATACGCCCCGTAAACAAAGCATGAAAAGAAACACTCGTGACAAAGCTCCAAGAGTTATACGAGTCATCCTTAAAATCCCGGAAGCCAACACTTCGCGAAGCAAAGCGAAGGTAGACACTTCTCCCTGGGTCAAATATACGCGACCCCTGGTCCTAATTCCTCGATCAAAATTTTATAACTTGCACGTCCAAACTGAAACAACAGTTTCTGACTACGGACATTCGCAAAACATCTTCAAGCCCGCGAACATTTGAAATGCGGCACAAGGGAAAATTAACTCGTACACGTTTGAAATGTGTATGCTTGTATAATCCCACGTTTTTTGAAGAAACCGGATTTTCGAAACTCTTTACAAACACAGAAACCGAATTTTCGAAACTCTTCGCAAACAAACTCGCCAATCGCTAAACGACCTCAACAATGGATCCAGTATCCACCAAATAAATCATAAACTATCGCCCGGAAACATTCCGCGATTTCTAAAAGCCCATAGTCCTTTATGGCATAAGAGAAACAAATTTCAAAGCACTGCGAGACGTCGCTTCGTGCCTGAACATTCGTTTTTCGATTAAAACCTTCTTACGCCTTCTAAACGGCATCATATCGTTGTTGCTGATCACAACAAACGAACTCTAACGTCCTAAACAGACAAGCCACCTAAGGGTAGGCTCTTTTACATCCGACAAGGATCCCATAGCGCGCTATACAAAAAATCCAAATTTGGTTCAGCACTTCGTAAAGGAAGTAGCTCGATTCGTGCCCAGACAAATCATATAAGCCGATACCACTTCGCGGATTTTAAAACGGTACGAATCAGGTTAAAATCACAAACAGGCAAAACGAAAGCCGATTTGTCATCGCACAGCCTCAGTCTGAGAGTAAACCTAGGTCTTGCCCTAAACCCAGCCTTGCTGGTATCTTAACATCTCATAGGCAAAGTGTCAACGACGCGAGATCCCAAAACTTGTCTCTTCACTCAAGTCTGTACGTTTCACGAATTTTCGCGTAAATCGTAAACCGCAGGAAAATCTCGCTTTGTACAAACTACGGATACGGTGATCGTCAGGGAGGCAGGAATGAGATGACAACTCACACCCTGCCCCTCTAACTTCGACAAACAGAAGTTCTAAACGCAAAATATTTTATAAATGCATACCGCAAATTCAATACAACGCCCTAAAAAGGGCAGGGATTCAAAGCCACCAACGGCCACTCCCGAAATCATACATAATGGGCAACCAATGGCCGAAATACAATCAAAATAAAAATCTCTAAAGGGATTGATAAACCTAGACGCTCCCCGGAGCATCACCTTCATCCTCAAAACTCACCCAAAGTAGGAACGGTCTCACCGTCGCGTCCATTGGTCGCACCACCGCGGCATGTCTCATATGCGCCGGCTTCGCGATCCTTGACTGCGTGGTCCTGGTCCTCCGAACCCTCCGAATGCAGGACAAGGGTGCACACGGATTTCAGACCAGCAAGAATCGAGTCGAAGTTGAGCAACGAACTCACGGTCTTCCCGACGTCACGTTCGAGATCGCCAATCAAAGGTGATGTGGATTTCCGCAATGAAATACTCTTAGCCAAAAATTTCGATTTTCAACTCATAATCTTCCGCCCGCAAGATCGTTTCCGCGTCTTACAGGCTGGGGGGCTAACTGTTGGGGTCAAAAACGGTTATCTCGAAATCAACGGCTAAAAATATTTATCATGCGCGGACTTTCCATAAAACAAGCGTCGAAAGCAAAACAAGTCGTACAGCTTAAAAAACATATCTTAAAGTCGATCGTTCTTGTTTTACACGATAAACTTTACGAGAAAACCAACTTAGATTTAGTCGTAAAACTTCGATGATACAATCAAGAAGAACCGAGAGACATTAGGTCCGTAGCTGAGATGACACGACCATACGAAAGTATACGGAAGAAACGGGAAGTGATCTAAGTTTGGATAGGCCGAACGACAAGGAATCCGCCTTGAAACTTCAAAGAGCCCGTTCTCTCAAACCGTGAGGACCCAGAGAACGATCAAGATATCAAATCGAAGCCCTCGTCTAGACGCACGTGCTGGTCCTGGCCGCTGGCGGCTAGCCCCCGTGCTGGTCCTGGCCGCTGGGCGGCTAGCCCCCTTGCTGGTCCTGGCCGCCGGGAAACTTCAAAGAGCCCGTTCTCTCAAACCGTGAGGACCCAGAAAACGATCAACATATCAAATCGAAGCCCTCATCGAGACGCACGTGCTGGTCCGTAGCCGCCGGGCGGCTAGCCCCCGTTCTGGCCGTGGCCGCCGGCGGCTAGCGCACGTGCTGGCCGTGGCCGCCGGGCGGCTAGCCCCGTGCTGGCCGTGGCCGCCGGGCGGCTAGCCCCGTGCTGGCCGTGGCCGCCGGCGGCTAGCGCCCGTGCTGGCCGTGGTCGCCGGGCGGCAGCCCCGTGCTGGCCGTGGCCGCCGGCGGCTAGCGCCCATGCTGGCCGTGGTCGCCGGACGGCTAGCCCCGTGCTGGCCGTGGCCGCCGGCGGCTAGCGCCCGTGCTGGCCGTGGTCGCCGGGTGGCTAGCCCCGTGCTGGCTCGGGTTTTCGAACAACAATCTCCGGTACACAAGTCCCCGGCCATCGGAAGTCTGTACTTCGAGTCTTTCCCAAGTCCTCGCAGGACGAATCATTGAGATTCCGCGTACGAAACTCCGGTTCTTACTCCAATTTAGGACCGTCGGAAAAACTTCGGAAACTCGTAAGATATCGACGGGAAGGAAGATCTTAAATTCTTCGTACGAAACAGCGATGGTTATCTTAAGACACCACTCGTCTCAACTCTACGAACGAATGAAGAACTTCTGAAGAAATCGTAGAAAACAACGGAAGTCCTAGAGACGGGCCGAAAGGGACCAAACACGATCGGACAGTCCGTTTACGATTATCTGAGATAGATACGACGATTTACGTTTATCTTTACATAACAAGATAAATGCTAAATTTCCGGAAGGATAAATGTCAAGTTTCCCGATAAACATGGAGGCCGACGAAAATGGAAAGAAGCCCGCCTTGCGGCCCAGAAGGAGAATAGACCGTCATAAGAAGGAGTATATAAAGGAGCTTTGGGAGGGGAAGAAAGGCAGAGCGAAAATCATTAAGAGAGAGAGAAATCCGAGATTGGAGACCTAGAGAGCTCCTGTTAGGTTAAGAACTTAGAATTTAGGCGGTAGACTAGCAAGGTAGGACCTAGAACGTCCGGCCGCCTCTCGTTCTATTTTCATCTTGTCCGCAGGCTCCTGTCTCTCTCGGAAGGATCTAACAATCCTTTTACTTAGAGTTCCGCACATAGAAACCCTAGGCATTATTCTCGACATGCTCGTTTCTATGACTAACGCTCGTACTAGACGAACTCCGCCAGGCAGTTCGATCTCTTGTTCAAACCCTTCCAACTGAACTACGTCCGACTTGATCCTCGAAAGGGGTACGTAGGCAGCCTTCCTTAAGGTCCAGTCCCAAATCTCAATAAAACCTTTCCGCATTTATTTGATCACTTGTCGTTGGTTGTCGCAGAGAATCCGGACCTTCAGGGAAAGTTAGGTTTACTTAGCTTTCCCCCGTTTTACTTAATCAAAATCGACAGTGCGAATTTCGGTTCCCACAATTGGTAATGCTATTGTCCCTGTGGATTTTCATATCCTAGACATCAAGCTAAATTGGAACTCTTCTCTCTTACTTGGAAGAGCATTTATGGCTACAGTAGGAGCCATATGTGACATGAACACCAACATGATGTGCTTGACTATGATAGATCCAGAGATCCACTACGACCCTGTCAAGCTTGGCAAACCACCAGCCAAATCAGTGGTAAAGGAAGATGATACTGGTATCATAGCAGTTTGTCATTGTGAAGTCGAGTATGAGACAGAGTACTCGGGATCGATCGATAGTACTTTAACATCATCGATCGACACTTGCAAGTCAGAGAAGATCGACAACAAATATGGATCATCGATCGACAGAGACCCACCAGAGGATGAACTCGATCTACCAGATCATTGGTACCCGAATTTCGCCATCCCACCCAGCCGAAAGGAAGATGATTATTCAGTAAGGAGTTGGGCAGATAGCGGATTCCATGAGAGTTTTGCAGTAGACATAGCCACCTCTTCCCACAATGGAGACCACAGTGAAGAACATGATGCAGACTATTGGGAAGAGAGAGCTTGGGAAAATTACTTGGAGAAGGACAGATTTGCAACTCGATTCCCAAAATCGATCGACATCAAACGCCCACCATCGATTGATTATCTACTTCATCCAGCAAAACGACATCGTCCATTGATCGACATCGCCGGTATCATATCGATCGATATTAACCCGGACGACCTGAAGGAAAAAATCGGTATTTCACCGATTAGGGCAACACATGGGTATAAAAGGTTGACAACTCAAGCCACGGAAATTCAAAACTTTTCACCTTCTACCCAGCAGCTTCCAGCATTCAGAAACCTATCAATGGAGGACTGCAACAACATGTACAATCGATCCAACCGTGCAGCTAGACGTGCACCATCGATCGCCACCATCACATCCCCATCAATCGACGCCTTCAACAGAGCTCAACCTCGATCTCATGAACCTTACGATATCAGGAACGTTTCACTAACACCTGATGAATTTGGAATTTTCAGGGACACAGATGGCTATGCAAGAGCAATGGATGGAAGAATTATGCACATAACCAGAGAGGACATAGCAGACATCCTCCAAGTTGCTAATGGACCAGAATACATGTTCACACAGCAACGTAGCCATCCAGACATCCTAGCTAACGTCCAGGACAACCACAACACCAACACAAGGGAGGATACAGTTCCTCAACACTTCGGTCAACCTAGACATTCACCATCGATCGACATCGTTTCAACACCATCGATCGATGGCGGATATCCCGGATCGATCGACAGACCAAGAGTCAGATCGCCCGACAGACGATTGGAGTTTGGATGAAATTTGTGGATTACACTCAGAAAAACTCTGGAGGCTTGATCAGAGACCTGGAAGTTCAGATTGGTAATGCTATCGTCCCTATGGATTTTCATGTCCTAGACATCAAGCTAAATTGGAACTCTTCCCTCTTACTTGGAAGAGCATTTATGGCTACAGTAGGAGCTATATGTGACATGAACACCAACATGATGTGCTTGACTATGATAGATCCAGAGATCCACTACGACCATGTCAAACTTGGCAAACCACCAGCCAAAACCGTGGTAAAAGAAGATGATCTTGGTATCATTGCAGTTTGTCATTGTGAAGTCGAGTATGAGACAGAGTACTCGGGATCGATCGACAGCACCGCAACATCATCGATCGACACCAGCAAGTCAGAAGAGATCGACACCGAACATGGATTATCGATCGACAGAGACCCACCAGATGATGAACTCGATCTACCAGATCATTGCTACCCGAATTTCGCCATCCCACCCAACAGTAAAGAAGATGATTACTCAGTAAGGAGTTGGGCAGATAGCGGAGTTCATGAGAGTTTTGCAGTAGATATAGCCAGATCTTCCCACAATGGAGACCACATTGAAGAACATGATGAAGATTATTGGGAAGAGAAAGCTTGGTAAAACTACTAAGAGAATGATAGATTTGCAAATCGATTCCCAAAATCGATCGACATCAAGCGCCCACCATCGATCGATTATCTACTTCTTCCAGCAAAACGACATCGTCCATCGATCGACATCACCAGCATCACATCGATCGATATTGACCCGGACGACTTAAAGGACAAAATTGGAATTTCACCGATTAGGGCAACACATGATGGGTATATAAGGTTGACAACACCAGCCACGAAATTTCAAACCTTAACACCTTTTACCCAGCAGCTTCCAGCAACTAGAAACTCAACAATGGAGGACTGCAACACCATGAACAATTGATCCAACACTGCAGCTAGACGATTGTTGGGGTCAAAATCGGTCAAGACGAAATCGATGTCCGAAAGTCTCGGAAAAACATGAAAAATGTTAAAGCAACCTCGAGAGACTAATTGTTAATCGAGAAACCTTAAGAAAAAATTAAGTTCGAGATTCGTCGTCTCGAAATCAACTGCTAGAAACATTTTCTACACAAGGAAAAAACCTACGGAAAACTAAAAACGAAAAGAACACGAACGCGCCGAAGGAACCGAGCAGCCAAACACCGGACGTGGCCGTGGCCGCCGGGCGGCTAGCCCCGTGCTGGCCGTGGCCGCCGGCGGCTAGCGCCCGTGCTGGCCGTGGCCGCCGGGCGGCTAGCCCCGTGCTGGCCGTGGCCGCCGGCGGCTAGCGCCCGTGCTGGCCGTGGTCGCCGGGCGGCTAGCCCCGTGCTCGCTCGGGTCGTCGGACGGCTAGTCTTCGTGCATAAGTTCCAAATCTCCGGCTCGCCAGAAATCCGTGTTTCACGACTTTCCGAGTCCTTATAAACAAAACTCCTTTTTCTGTTCCGGGATTTCTGAAAACCCCTAAGACGTCAACGGATAGGAAGACTTCGTATGAAACGGTGATGGTTATCATCTAACACCACTCACCTCAGCAATGGATCGAAGATCTTCCGAAAGACTCGACATCCAAGTAGGAGCATCCTTTCAGAGAAATCGTAAAAAAACAGCGGAAGCCCGGGATGCGGCCCAAGAGGGACCAATTCCGATCGGACGGCCAGTTTACGATTTTCTAAAGGGATAGATGCGACGGTTTACAATTATCTTCACATGACAGGATAAATGTAAACTTCCGAAAAGATAAATGTCAACTTTCCAAAAAGATAAATGTCAACTTTCCCGATAAACGCGAAAGCCGACGAAAATGGAAAAAGTCCAGCCCACGGCAGACTCAGCCCACCAAAGATAGACCGTCATATGGGAGTATATAAGCAATGCTAGGAGCAGAGGAAGGGGGATCCGAAATCAGAAGAAAGAAACTACCCCAGAGCAATTTAGAACTTAGGCGCTTATTTCCTTTTTTAGCGAGCTGCGACTCAACTAGGTTAGATCTAGGTTCTAAGACTAGCGACGATCGACAGCTCTTGCGGCCGAGATCTCGACCTGTTGTCCAAACGTTCTCCGCAGATTCGGAAATAAGATTCTTTCTTTTTGCTCTATTCATTTTACGCATTTATTCTCGAATTAGACTTGTTTTAACTTTGTCGTGCGTGGCCCAGCAGATAGCCGGGATCCTCGGGGAAAACCAGGTCAACTTAGTTTTCCTACGTTTTGACTTAACTAAAATCGACAGTGCGAATTTCGGTTCCCACAGTTTGGCGCTAGAAGGAGGGGGATTCACGGCTTTATCTTTCTCGCAAACTACGCACGCCCAGTTAAGCATGTCTGTTGACGCGGAAAAAGACAAGCAAACACACGACGGACCAGCCGTCAATGTCAACGCTGAGAAAACTCCTGCTGGAAACACATCAACGGTCACTGCCGAGGCAAACACCGCGATGCTGGACCAGATGAAGGAACTGTTCGCCACCGCCCAGAAACGGTCGGAAGAACAGGAGAAACTAATGACTTCACTCGCTAAACAGGTCGATACCTTAACAGCGAAAAGCAAACTCCCGCGCGGATCCACCAAGGTGAGGCGTGTCAGGAGGCTTGACTTCGGAACTCCCGGAGATCAAGAAAAAGATGCTACCAGAAAATCCCCGGAACTCATCCCCGATGATACCACTCCGACGGGACAGAAGAAAACGACGGACAACCTTCCACCCCCCATAAGGGACAACGAAGGAGACGACGTCGAAAGAATCAATCTGGATGTCAGCGATCAGTCGGATCCGTCCGACGAAGACGCCGACGTCCACCACAGAAGGACCCGAAGTCAGTCAGCTCGACTAGCGGCAGCCTTCGAAAAACCCATGACAGAAGAGGAAGAAGACCTCTACTGGTCAGAGCAAGAAAGGCTGGCTGAGGATCAGACTCGGGCCTATCGCCGCCAGCGTAGACAGAAGAGCGTGAATGGCGCCAACGAGATTCACGATCTCCGCGAGTACATCGCCAAAACTGCAGCCGAGGTGAAAGCGGTAAAATCGCAGATTCACCACGCAACCAGTACTGCCCCCGAGATCGACCTGCTCCTCGAGGAATCGAGAAAAACCCCGTTCACCTCTCGAATCACGGAGGCACGAGTCTCGGATCCTGGGAAAATAAAGCTTCCCACCTACGATGGAACCACAGACCCAAAGGCACATCTGCAGTCTTTCCAGATCGCAATGGCCAGGTCTAAACTTCCGGAACGGGAAAAGGACGTCGGCTGCTGTCTCCTATTCGTTGAGAACCTCAGAGGTGCTGCACTCGAGTGGTTCTCACACTTGAAAAGAAACTCCATCGGAAGTTTCCGCCAGCTTGCTTCGGCTTTTCTGAAGCAATTCTCCATGTTCATGGACAGGGAAACTTCCGACGTGGACCTTTGGAGTCTAATTCAAAAAGAAGACGAACCACTCCGCGACTACATAAAAAGGTTCAAACTCGTGATGTCCAGAGTAACAGGCCTCAGCGATAGAGTCGCCATCGACGCCCTGAGGAAGAACCTCTGGTACAAGTCAAAATTCCGAAAGTGGATCTCTCTGGAAAGGCCACGCACCATCCAGGACACTCTTCACAAAGCAACGGATTTCATCATCATGGAAGAAGAGATGAAAATCCTAGCGCAAAAGCATGGACCGCCAAAAGCGTCCGGCAAGAAGAGAACCTCTCGTAACGACAAGTACGTCCATCACGAGGGGGAAGACGTCCAAGGCGAACATAACTACGCCGTTAATTCCGAACAAGGAAGGACCAGCGGAAACACCTGGACGCGGAACTCGTACAAGGACAATTCCAGCTGCGAGTTCCATCAGACGAGAGGTCACTCCACCGCCAACTGCAAAGTCCTCGGCGCTAGGCTCATTATGAAACTGCTTGACGGCAAACTAGCAACGGTCAAGAGCGTGAAAGACCTGATCCTAGATTCTGACCGTCCACCGAAGACCGACGGAGCCAATCACGAGAATACCGCTCCTGGGACTCAATCGGGCGAAAAACGCGAACGGAGACAAGACGGCGAAGGAAACAACAACAACCGCCAAAGGGTCAATATGATCATCGGAGGATCGCACTTTTTCCAGGACTCTGTCTCATCAATAAAAGCCTACGGGCGGAGGGCTAAAACAGGCCCCGGATGGTCTCCAGAAGATGACGTTCCCAATCACGCAATCATCTTCGAAGAACAGGATACGGCCGGACTCGATAAACCCCACTACGATCCTCTGGTCATCGACTTGGTGATTCAGGATCTCGAAGTCGGCCGCATCCTCATCGACACAGGGAGCACGGTCAACATCATGTTCCGCGACACTCTGCAGAGGATGAACATACCCCTCGGAGAAGTCATCCCAGAACCGAGACCATTGACTGGATTCTCGGGCGTCGCATCCATGACCCTCGGAAAAATCAGACTCCCAGTCATGGCTAAAGAAGTCACGAAGATCGTCGAATTCGCGGTAGTGGATAACCCGGCTATCTATAACGCCATAATGGGGACCCCTTGGATAAATGCCATGAAGGCGGTCCCATCCACTTACCATCTCGGCGTCAAATTTCCAACACCAACTGGAACTGCGGTAATCTGGGGAAGCCAAAAACAGTCACGACTCTGCTTCCTGGCCGAGCATAAGCTTCGCAGCAATCGGAGCGCTCCAGTAGCTAACCCGAAGCGAACCAAGAAGAATCTGAGCATCTCCGAGAACTCAGCAGAAAACAACTCGGATCTGTCCGAACAGGCCACGACTCAGGATAGCGGAAAAATCCTCGAGACCATCGCCGAAAAAACAGACGACCCAGCTCCCGACGCGACCACTGACTTAGCTGAAACAGTCAAGGCGCCAGAAACCGTGGAGTAATAGCAACCGTGACAGAAACAGAACTACGAGATGGCTTGATCCTCGCAAGAGGTACGTAGGCAGCTCGTCACAACCCGACGAGTTCAGCTATCCCCCTCACCAAAAAGGGGGGGGGGGGGGAAAGATAGGGATAGACATCCTTGTACTCCCGCAAAAACGCTTTTCATGTAATCGACATTATGAATAAAAATTTTCTTTTTATTTCAAAAGACTTGCTCAAACGCACAAACATTACGGAAAACGAAAATCATATCTTTTGGGGACGCGAGACGTCGTTAGTTCCCAGAAAATCTTGATTTTCCTTCCTCCTCCAAAACAGTCCATCCGCGTCTCTAAAAACATCTCCAAACAGTCCATCCGCGACTCTAAAAACATCTCCAAACAGTCCATCCGCGACTCTAAAAACATCACCAAATAGTCCATCCGCGACTCTAAAACTCGCTTCCGTCGATTGGCCCCGACGGAAAAATAGAAACGTTTCACTCAATCAAATTCGTAGTCCGGCTTCCAATGAAGTCCTTTTGCATCCGACAAGGATATCATAGCGCGCTATACAAAAAATCCAAATTTTGGTTAGCTCTTCGTAAAGGAAGTAGCTCGACTCGTACCCAAACGAATCATATAAGCCGATAAGCACTTCGCAGATTCTAGAACGGTACGAGTCAGGTCAAAATCGCAAACAAGCAAAACGAAAGCCGATTTGTCATCGCATAGCTTCAGTCCGAAAGTAGACCTAGGTCTTGCCCTAAACCCGGCCTTGCTGGTATCTAAGACATCTCATAGGCATAAGTATTCAGAATACGAGATCCCAAAATTTGCCTCTTATCGCTTACAAACCTAACGTTCACTACTAAGTGACCTACGGACCTAGCGACAAAAAAAGAGATTGAATGCGAAGTGACTACGCGTATTCAAACCCTCTACACTTGACGAAAGTATAAATCAAAACACATAATTCATAAAAGGCACTTATAACAGGGATTCGAAAGCCACCAACGGCCGATCCCGAAAAACATAAAGTCGCGCGACCTCCTAGGGGTCGCGACACAAACGGCCACACTTGGCCTATCATAAATTATAATCAAATGCATAGCAATCGGTTAAAGATATTCCGAACGAAGAATCGGGCTGGTCAACCTCCTCACCCCCGTCACCTGCGTTTGAACCCTCGCCTACATCCGCCGTATCCTCCGAGACTTGGATAGGATTCCACAGTTCTCGAATTCTCCCTTCAATCGGAGGAACAAAGGATTCGGCGCTGGCACATATCCTCATCGAGCCATCCATCGTGGCAAGTTCGCCGGAAAGAGAGAAGTCCTCACGCTGCATCTTGCTGAGGGTACCGACCGAACCACGGCACTCGCGAAAATCACCTACAAAGTCCTGAGCCTCTTTGTACGCTTCGAACTCAGTAGAAAAAATTTCGGCCCTTCGGTTCATCTCGGCAGCAGCTCTTCTCCGTCCGCTCCTTTCCGCACGAGCAAGAGCTCGAGCCTGGACCTTGGCTTGCCGGCGATTTTGCTCCTCCACCTCCGACCGATACTTAGCAAATTCCCTTTCCGTTTCCTCCGCTTTAAAACGGGCCAGCCGGGCAGTGCGGAAACTCCCATCGAGCGATGCATTCCACACTCTCACGGCCTGCAGAGAAGCCGAGGTCAAATAAAAAGAAAAGTGGAGTTACTCAAGTTTCAAAAACAAACCTCGTTGACCAAGCGAGCGCCCTCCGCAGTCACCTTGTCCCTCTCCTCGTTGTCCAGAGACTCGTCACGGGAAAACGCCGGAGGGAGTTCGTCAAAGAAGTCACCCAGGGGAGGAACATCCCGATTCTCTGAGGAAAAGCCAGGATCATATCTCGGCATCGCGCCATCTCCCGACGAGGTCCCGAAAGCGATCCCTTTATCTTTACGAGGTCTCCGCCTCTGCCTTAAAGGGGAAAAAACGTAGGACCTATCGTTGACGCATGGACGTGTACCACCTCGCGATCGGTGAAGCGCGACCGCCCCTCGAATCCGGTCGAGAGTAAAGGAATTCCAGGAACAAGGCCTCGACCTAAAAAGATCCCTCCTGACCGCAAGATCGGAAGGAACATGCGCGAGACACCTGTTCTCTAAAAAAAAAAAAAAAAAAAAAAAAAAAAAAAAAAAAAACACACGTTCAGTACTCGCCTTTCGAAATTCTAAAAGAAGGACTGCGATAATCTTACCACGCTGGTACAACCAGTCCGTCGGGAATAGGTGGAGAAAGCCTTCCTCAACAGACTCTCCGTCTATCCTCACAAAAAAGAAACGATCAACATAATCCTTGGCGTGCGAGGTGACTCCATTGATTACCGAAAAGTTGGTCCTCGCCTTCATGGAGTAAACTCCATTGATGCTCGTCGCCTTGGAGTTCCATAACCCTTCGAAATCGGCAGGGCTAAGGTCTATCCCTAACTCGTAACTCAGAATCACAACGCCAAGCCAGCTCTCCAAAGCTGACACGTTCAGCTGGCTGATTGCGATTCCGAAACGGTCAAGAGCCTGAACAATGACCCCAGGGATTGGGAACCACAGTCGGCATTGCGTCAAGAACGCCTCGTAACAAGTAAAGTAACCTTCCGGAGGATGCTCCGAACTCTCATTCCCGCGGGGAATGCGAAACACGACTCCCTCCGGAACCCCATAAAACTCTCGAAGAGTTTCGAGATACTCGGGAGATACTTCGCTCGGTGAGTCAATTTCTCCACGCGCCCTCAGAGGTCGCCGGGGAATCGGAATCACAGGAAGGGGAGCATCAGTGCCAAAGACGGCGTCGCAGTACGCGCTCCTGTTGATCTCTGAAACCTCGGGCTTCGGATTTTCTTCCTCAGCGTGAAAATTATCCGAGGATGAGTGAGACTGCCTCCTCGAGGTTTTTGATCTTGTAGTCATTCTTTTCTTGAAAGCAGAGAGAGAATTTGCAAGAGAGAGATTAACTTGAGAATCTTTGGTGAAGTAAGAATGGTAAAGAATTCACAAGTCTTTATAGGCAAAGTTTTTACTATTTACCCCGACCTTCGGCACGATTTCATCTCCATACTTTCCTCATGAACCATACCGCAAGCTAGGACCTACGAACCCTACGGCTCCTAGCTAGCTGGGGGGCTAACTGTTGGGGTCAAAATCGGTCAAGACGAAATCGATGTCCGAAAGTCTCGGAAAAACATGAAAAATGTTAAAGCAACCTCGAGAGACTAATTGTTAATCGAGAAACCTTAAGAAAAAATTAAGTTCGAGATTCGTCGTCTCGAAATCAACTGCTAGAAACATTTTCTACACAAGGAAAAAACCTACGGAAAACTAAAAACGAAAAGAACACGAACGCGCCGAAGGAACCGAGCAGCCAAACACCGGACGTGGCCGTGGCCGCCGGGCGGCTAGCCCCGTGCTGGCCGTGGCCGCCGGCGGCTAGCGCCCGTGCTGGCCGTGGCCGCCGGGCGGCTAGCCCCGTGCTGGCCGTGGCCGCCGGCGGCTAGCGCCCGTGCTGGCCGTGGCCGCCGGGCGGCTAGCCCCGTGATGGCCGTGGCCGCCGGCGGCTAGCGCCCGTGCTGGCCGTGGCCGCCGGGCGGCTAGCCCCGTGCTGGCCGTGGCCGCCGGCGGCTAGCGCCCGTGCTGGCCGTGGTCGCCGGGCGGCTAGCCCCGTGCTCGCTCGGGTCGTCGGACGGCTAGTCTTCGTGCATAAGTTCCAAATCTCCGGCTCGCCAGAAATCCGTGTTTCACGACTTTCCGAGTCCTTATAAACAAAACTCCTTTTTCTGTTCCGGGATTTCTGAAAACCCCTAAGACGTTAACGGATAGGAAGACTTCGTATGAAACGGTGATGGTTATCATCTAACACCACTCACCTCAGCAATGGATCGAAGATCTTCCGAAAGACTCGACATCCAAGTAGGAGCATCCTTTCAGAGAAATCGTAAAAAAACAGCGGAAGCCCGGGATGCGGCCCAAGAGGGACCAATTCCGATCGGACGGCCAGTTTACGATTTTCTAAAGGGATAGATGCGACGGTTTACAATTATCTTCACATGACAGGATAAATGTAAACTTCCGAAAAGATAAATGTCAACTTTCCAAAAAGATAAATGTCAACTTTCCCGATAAACGCGAAAGCCGACGAAAATGGAAAAAGTCCAGCCCACGGCAGACTCAGCCCACCAAGGATAGACCGTCATATGGGAGTATATAAGCAATGCTAGGAGCAGAGGAAGGGGGATCCGAAATCAGAAGAAAGAAACTACCCCAGAGCAATTTAGAACTTAGGCGCTTATTTCCTTTTTTAGCGAGCTGCGACTCAACTAGGTTAGATCTAGGTTCTAAGACTAGCGACGATCGACAGCTCTTGCGGCCGAGATCTCGACCTGTTGTCCAAACGTTCTCCGCAGATTCGGAAATAAGATTCTTTCTTTTTGCTCTATTCATTTTACGCATTTATTCTCGAATTAGACTTGTTTTAACTTTGTCGTGCGTGGCCCAGCAGATAGCCGGGATCCTCGGGGAAAACCAGGTCAACTTAGTTTTCCTACGTTTTGACTTAACTAAAATCGACAGTGCGAATTTCGGTTCCCACAACGATCACCATCGATCGCCACCACCACTGCACCATCGATCGACTCCTTTACTAGAGCTCAATCTAGATTTCATGATCCATATGATATCAGGAATGTTTCACTAACACCTGATGAATTTGGCTTTTCAGGGACACAGATGGCTTTGCAAGAGCAATGGATGGAAAAGTTCTGCACATAACCAGAGAAGACATAGCAGACATCCTCCAAGTTGCTAATGGACAAGAGAACCTGTTCACACAGCAACGTGGCCATCCAGACATCCTAGCTCACGTCCAGGACAACCATCACGTCACCATAAGAGAGGATACAGTTCCTCAAAGTTTCGGTCAACCCAGGAGTTCACCATCGATCGACATCGTTTCATCACCATCGATCGACGGCGGGTATCCCAGATCGATCGACAGAGCAAGAGTCAGATCGCCCGACAGACGTTTGGAGTTTGGACGACGTGCCTTTAATACCGATGGATCCAGGAGATTCAAATGGGAGGCAAAGGATGAATATGGTGTCCACAGAGATGAGTTTGGACATGCTAGGGGAGTTGATGGTGAAATCATCCCTGTTACCAAGGAGCACATAAGGAGAATTCTGGAGAGAGCATCTTTTTTTCACAAAGGTTGCTTACGCCTTCCAGAGCACACACGCCCTTACCATGCATACAGACCACCACCAGTACCCTACAGTAGAGAGGAGATAGATGATATGGTGACTGATGTATGGAGAGCTCAGGCACACCTTGAGGCAGACATGCGCACATTGGTGGAAGACTTTTTTCAGCCTTTGGATATCAGCTACAAGGATTTCCAAAGTGACATGGTAGAGACAAGAATGGAGATTGGAAACATATTAACCATGCTTGAGAAAGAAGCTACGCCACCAGTATTGATCGACACAGTACATGTACCATCGATCGACATCGGCAAGACTACATCCAAGGACCTACCAAAATGTTCATCACCTAAGAGAGATGAATGGGAGATTGCTTACATTAATACACGGATTGGAGACGTCTACAGCCCTCTCAACAACAATGTCGAATGGTTAAGCAAGAGGATCGATCGATCTTCTACAGAAAGAGCTAGCATCAATTCGCAAGAAAGATCAGGCTCGAAATGCTACTTTCCCGTCGATCGACACACAGTCTTCACCATCGATCGACACAAGGTTCGCAGAACTGGAGGATAGGATGAAAGCATACGAGGAGAAGCACGATCATTTCAGTTCACCTATCATGCGATACCTGGATACACTGTCACAGCAGCTGAACGAGCTACAACAAGACATGAGCATAGTTCAAGATCATCTTGGTCTTCATAACAGAAACGCGACATCGATCGACAGGCCTAGACCTATATCAATCGACATCGAGCCACCACCAGCGAAGAGAGCATGCACTTCAGCAGAAGTTTACCAGATCAAACATGAGCTGTACGAAGCTATGAATGCTATGCAGGAGAGACTCAATGGGAGAAGTGATGACATTGACGCCACTGTCAACGAACGAGTGAAAAGCCTTTGCAGAACCACTCGACAGCTGAAGAACGATATACGTAATATGCAGTACGAAGGACAACGATCAGAGTCGATCGACACACTTGACACTGGATCGACCGACAGAACGCCCAGCGAAACGACCGACGCACACCTAGTAGCATCTATCGACACCGAGTCCTTGGCAGACCGAGATCAGCTGATTCATGACAAGATCGATGCAATACAAAATGAGCTGAGGGAGTTGTCAGTATACACCTACCAGACCATAGACAGGAAGGTTGGCAACATCGAATACATTGAGAATTCTCTGACGAAGCTCACAGATACAGTCTTCAAGATAGATAAGAAACATCTAAGAAATGATGATGCCACAAGAAGCTTCGCTGCCACATGGTTTAATAGTAGGAGACACAAAATTGATGATTGTTGTCTGAGAATCAGCAGTTTCTGCACCCCCTGAGTCACACACCTACCAAAGTCAAGCTAAACGACTATAACAAAGCGCTGAGTGGGAGGCAACCCACTATTAGGTTTTCTTTTATTTTCTTTTTAAGTTATTTTTCATTTTTACTTTTTATTTTCGGATTTATTTTTGCAGTTTTTAAGGATCCAAGTAGAATGATGATTCCGTCGACCGACACATACCATTCATATCGATCGACACCATGTCGGTCAGGTTTAGTCGTTCTATCTTGTTATATTTATTATGATTTATTTATTTACCTCACTCCGGCTATGTTACACTGGGACAGTGTAATTTAAGTCTGGGGGAGTTTATTAATATGTGTTTTTATTTTGGTTTTCATTTAAAATGTTTTTCAAAATTATTTTTCACATAAGTATTAAATAGGGACATTGATATAGATTTATATTTGATTGTCTGACAACTCTTTAGCACCATTATAGATTTACTGATTGCAGATAGTACTAAAGATGCTAAAGTGGATCAACATGTCACTTATATACACTAGCTGAGATTGTTTGAAAGAACCAAAGCTGACCTCCAACACTAATACTGACTTATTTGCTTGTCTTGGGGCTTGGAAATCACTGGATCGGAATCCCCTTACAAGTCTGAAAGGTAAAAAGTCTGTGTGTTTCTGGTTCCCTTCCTTCTCTCTCTTCGGCATCTCAAAGATCTAAGTTTATGTTATAAAAGATTGAAATGATTTCTTGAGAGGCAGAGGGGTAGGAGTGTCTCCTGCGACCCCAGTATTCGAAATCTCAAGGATGATCACACATTGTGGAAATGAGGGATAGGTAAATTACCAAAGACCCCAGTATTCGCTACACTTTGTCAAAAATGTATGAGTTACAAATGCAAATGTCAATGAAATAGACTAGATGACCTTTGTGGCATCGAAACCTGTTCAAATTGAAACTAATAAGAGATTCAGAGAAGAGAGATGAGGGGAGAAAGGGATCAGAGAAGACTACATGTGTGTTCAGATACTTGTTTGAGTTGAATCCATGTGTCATTTGATCGATACTCCCAAGGTAAAGCCTGCACTTTTATTTTATGTTAAGAAATGAGGTTAGTAGAGGGGAATGTCAGATAAGATTTGCTAAGTTGTTGACTAGATGAATTTGGTTGCTAAGCTAGGATAAGGCATAATGAACTTCTGTGATTAAGATGTTTAGATATGGATTGCAAACCCATAGAGTGATGACTTCAATATTTTGAATCTTTGAGTTCCTACTGTTTTCAAACCTTTTCCAAAGACTACTGTTTTTGCTTGAGGACAAGCAAAGGAGTAAGTCTGGGAGAGTTGATATACCATGGATTTTACCCGTTTTCTACCATGGTATACTAGTATTTTATTATATATCTAATCTGTTTTCTAGCCTGTTAGGTATTTTTCAGGTTCATGAGCGTTTCGTGATAAAGTGATGTTTTGGAGCATTTTGGAGTACAAAAGATAATACACCCGAGTTGACCATTCAAGACCAAGTCGGAAGTCAACATTGTGGTAAGAATCTATCGCTACTCATCCAGAGTTGTCGATCGATGTATCTGAGAAGTTCCGCGTACTAGAAGATTATAATCGATCGATACACATCCAGTGTTGTCGATAGATATCGAGGACGAAATGGTTTAGCCGACTACTTCACCAAGACTTCACCAAATTACGAGATTGCCCCTGACGAGTTTTTAATCTAATGGAAATGCTTACATATTCCTGTTAAGTGTTTTTGACGGCAAGTTTTGAAGCAAGCTTTGAAGAGTCTATGGCAAAGCAGAGAGTGTGAGAGAGAGACTAGAGTTTTTCATGTTTTGAGAGATTGGAGAGATTTGTGATCTCCATTTGTTATTCTACTTTATTCTATCTATGCAATTCTTTCATCTATCTATTGTCATGAATTTCTTAGCTATGTCTGAGTAGTCCACTTGTTAGATCTAGGGTTTAAATAGGTTTGTGGGATTAGCCCCAAACTATAATTGCTAAGTTGTGATATTCATCAAATAGATTGCACCCTAAGCTTGGTCTAGAGTAGCTAACTAGAATATAGATCACTAGGATCTTTGATATCTTGAATTATCTGTTTGAACTAGTATCTCCTTGGAGAAGAGCTAACCGCCCTCCTTGAGATCTAGTGTTCATTATCGGCTCGCGCCTAGGCATATCTAGAAGCCGTCGATCGATATCCCGACAGGTGAATCGATCGCTGAGCGAAAGGTGTATCGATCGATATCTCTAAAGGATATCGATCAACTCTTTTTCTGTGTCAACATACGACAGTTGAGGCCAGAGATCTAGATTATTTAACCAGTGAGACATCACTGAGAGTTAAGCGACTGAGTTCTATAGTATCATGCAAACAACTTGTTAGGCATTTATAGACATTATAATCTCCATTCCTGAATAAAAGCCCTAAGTCTATCACTCTTCATTTCATTGAAACACCCATCATATTGTTAGTTAGAGCAACTACCTTGCTCATTTTAGGAATTGTTATTTACATTTTGATCATTAAAACCAACTTAACCTAGGAGTGATTAATTGATTAGATTTAGTTGGTTCCCTAGCTCCTCGTGATTTGATCCCTAAGTACTACAGTTGTACCTCTTATTTGAGAGAGTAAGCTCTACTGGGTAATTTGAGCACTATCACATAGACAAGTGAGAAAGGAGTCTCATGGGTGGCCATCTTCGGAGTGGTCCGGTAGGCCCAAAGTACTCCGTGTAGCTCTTCTGCCCATCGCCCATGGACGTCTTCTAGGCGCTTCTTGAGCATATTCACCACCGTCTTGTTAGTGGACTCGGCTTGACCGTTTGATTGGGGATGTCATGGTGCTGAATAGGAGAGTTTGATGTTCCAGTCTTTGCAAAACTTTCGGAAGTTGTAGCTCGTGAACTGGGGTCCATTGTCTGTGACGATCTCGTGGGGGGTTCCGAAGCGTGTGATCACGTTGGTCCATAGGAACTTCCTGATCTGGAGGTCCGTTATCTTGGCCAGTGCTTCAGCTTCCACCCACTTTGTGAAGTAGTCGGTCACGACTAGGAGGAAGATCTTTTGCCCTGGTGCGATGGGAAATTTTCCCACGATGTCCATCCCCCACTTTCGGAAGGGCCAAGGAGAGCTTAGAGATTTGAGGTTCTCCGGCGGAAGATTGGAGACTGGCGCGTGCTTCTGGCATTGGCTACAGAGTTTAGCTTGTTTGAGGGAGTCCCTTGCCATGGTTGGCCAGTAGTACCCAGCCCTTCTGGCTCTGAGTACCAAGCTCCGACCACTGGAGTGAGAACCACACTCTATCCAAATTTCAGAACATAACGAGACTGAAAAGTCTATGTCTGGGGGAAGACCTACAAAGAGGAAGAAGAAAATGAAAAGGAATATAGATGCATATTCTCTATCACTGGTCCCTTCTCAGTGTCAGGAGGAAAGTCTTGATCGTAGAGTGCGCCGCAGAGGAGGTCCAGCTTCTTTTGCTAAGGTTAGAGTGCTATCTGATCCAAAACTGAGAGACAAAGGGGAAGCGTCTGCAAGAGCTTTCATCAACTGCATCAACCAAATGAGGAAGAGAGACACAGAAACTTGTTTTGGAGCAAGTTCACATCCTCATCCAGATTAAATCAGACCTCCAAAAGTCAAGCTACTGACTAAAAATAAGCGCTGAGTGGGAGGCAACCCACTGTTAATGTTTTATCTATGTTAGGTTACAGGAGAAGATTCATGGAAGAAGCATTGATATACCAATATCAACCGATGGTTGCAAACATTGGTCGACAGAACATTAATAGCATCGATCGATCGCCACTTAATTGTGTTGATCTATAGAGCATCAAGAGTATCGATCGCCACTTAACTGTGTTGGTCAATATTCACATCAAAGACAGGTATACTGTTTTTCCTTGTTAATTATTGTCCTTATGATTTATTCTTCCACCAATCTTAGACTGTATAACACTGGTAACAGTGTTGTTTAAGTCTGGGGGAGGTCGTACTAATATTATAATTTAGATTAGCTATTTAGAATAGGGACCCGAGTAAACGATTGCCATAATATCGACCGACGAGACCATGCCGAAACCAAATCTGCCACGACATATGACAACACATTTACATCGATCAACATCTATTCCGGTCAGGTAAACAATTGCTCAGCACATCGCCCGATGAGACCAGCTCAATATCGATCGCCAGCACTTCATATCACACGATCGATTGTCTCTTCATTGTGTCAAACGATCTCTCTAAGCATCGACGGATGAGACCATGTCGATATCGTTCGACAGCGCTTCATCTTCAACGATCGATTGTCACTTCATTGTGTCGATCCTCACCGACATTAGCGAGCTGGTATATCGTTCTTACTTGTTAGTTTTGTGTTATTGCTTTATGATTTTCACCTTACCACCGACTGTTTTACACTGGGGATAGTGTAATTTAAGTCTGGGGGGATTACTAATGATTATCTACTTTATGAGTCTTATTTAAAACGTTTTCAAAAAGTTTTTATTGAGTCAAGAAGGGGATTAGTCACCTTGAAAAGCTAGCCCTCGCCTTAGTTAACGCAGCCCGAAAGCTACACCCCTACTTCCAGGCTCATCAAATCGTGGTGGTCACCTCTTTCCCCATCAAAGCGGTCCTTCACAAGCCGGAAGTGTCCGGACGACTAGAAAAATGAGCCATAGAGCTGGGAGAGTACGATGTGATCTTCCGACCTGAAATGGCCATCAAGTCACAGGTCCTGGCAGATTTCGTAGCCGAATTCTCTCCTGCCATGCTTCCAGCCCTGAAACAAGAGGCGAATGGATGCTATACGTAGACGGGTCCAGTAATGTAAGGGGCGCAGGCGTGGGACTGGTCCTAACTTCCCCTGCAGGGGAATCAGCCTCAAAGGCCGTACGATGCAACTTCAAAGCAACGAACAACGAGGCTGAGTACGAAGCTCTAATAGTAGGGCTGACACTCGCCAACAAATGGGAGTAGAAGACACCCAGGTCTTCAGCGATTCACAATTAATCATAAGCCAGGTCCAAGGAGATTACCAGGCAAAAAATCCGAGTATGGTTAGGTACCTATCAGTGGCTAAACGACTGCTCGACAGGTTCCGAAACTGTAAACTCTCTCAGATCCCTAGGAAGCATAATTCTCAAGCCGACGCTCTAGGTAATCTAGGGTCCGCCCTAAAAACCACGAGTCATATGAGCATCCCACTACTAGTACTTCAATGGCCCGCAACAGAGAAGGAGGCGGAGCCTGAGGAAGTATCCGTAGTAGATGAAGGAGAGACCTGGATGACTCCCATCATTAACTACCTGAGATACGACACCTTACCTGCAGATCGAGACAAAAGTTGGAAGATAAGGAGGCAAGCCGCCAGATACTGATTTTCCGAAGGGAAACTATACAGAAGATCCTTCTTAGGACCTTATCTACGATGTCTCACCAGCTGTCGAGAAGAGAATTGTATGTTGATCGATGCAGCACACTGCATGTCGATTGACAGGGACATCAGAATGTGGGCTGAGTATATTTCATGACCGACTGAAGCCCATGAGTCACCACAAAGTTACCAAAATACCCTTGACGACCAGAAATCCTATTTATGTTATTTCTAAGCCACTGTTGACGGCTACGGTTTCTACGCTTTCTTTTGATTCATTGTTCTTAGTTTAGGAGAGAAGATAGGAACTCCTTCAGAGTCCTCTTGGAACTCCTTTGATTTTTATATCTATTCTATTGCAATTTCATCTACTCATCTATGATTTCTGTGACAACTATCATGTCTGAGTAGATCCACCTGGTAGGTTTAGGGTTCAGATAGGTTATAAGGGATTAGCCCCAAATATAGAATTACTAAGTTGTGGTATTAATCATTTAGACTGTTCTTAATGCTTGTTCTTGAGTAATTAACCTGAACTTGATCATTGAATCATTAGGCACAAGCGAGAGCTTGGTCTCTTATCTGACATGTATTCTCTGATCTAGGATTGCTAGATAACAGCGAGAGCTGGTTTAGAAATCCTAGTGAACACATATTCAACCCGCGCATTAAGCTTACAGAGCGAAAGGTGTATCGATCGATACTCCTATAGAGTCATCGATCGACACTTTCTAATTGATCATCCCAACAGGTGAGATCATTAGATCTAGTAATAGATAACCTATACAACGAGAGTTGATATGTTATTCTTATAGTTGAGTTCTATAATATCATAATTCAGTATCTATATCATTATAATTCCAGCCTGAATAGAAACCCTAGATCTAGCTACCATCCTTCCATCAAACAACTCTTGGTTACATAAGAACAACTGCCTTGTTCACTTTACTTTCATTACATTCATATTTACTGCTTTATAACTGTTTGCCTAGTTAAATCTTAATATTCATAGTTTAGTGTGTGCCCTAGCTCTCTGTGGATTTGATCCCTAAGTACTACAATCGAACCTCTTATTTGAGAGAGTAAGATCACTTGTCAGGGTAATTTGAGTGATATCATTGACCAAGCAGTTCGCTATGGTAAGTGAAATGACAAGGGCGTCGTGGTGAGGAGCAAGGACCCTCTCATGCTCCCTTGCAGTGAAGCTGATCTCATCCGTTCCAAGGAGTAGGCGCTTAGGACCCTCGGCCTCTTGACCATTTCTGGCGTTGCGAGTACTTCTCTTGGCAGCGGCACTGCTGATTCCGCTTACTTCCGATCCGCCTGAGATGAAATGGATCACCCGGTCTTGCTGTGGTGGCAACGCGGGAGCTACTTTGGTAGGGAGACCGGGACCTTCTTTATTCACAAGGTTCTTGGCCTTGTCTGAGAGGAACTCCCTTAAGTGGCCTTTATTGAGAAGCTCGTCGACTTATATTTTCAAGGCTATGCAATCTTCCGTAGTGTGACCATGATCACTATGGAATTCGCACCACCGCTTGGGGTTTCGATTAGCCTCTGAGGCCTTCATTTTGGGAGGCCATTTAACTTGAGGACCCATTTGTCGTAAGACACCGATTAGCTCCGGCTTTGTTATCGCAAGATTAGAGATGTCGGGCCATGTGGATACCATCATTCCTTCGGATCTAGGCAAAGGACGATTCTGATATCTGCCCCTGTTAGGGTATTTTTGTGTAGGATCGTTTAATTGCTACGGAACATTAGAGGATTCGTTTGTAAGAGTTGTAAACCGAGAACAAAGAGATGTTATTGAGTTATTGATCGGGACTACAACGTTTGATGATGTATGAAACCTAGTTCTAGCCGCCTAAACTCTAATCTCTAAATCTCGAATTGTCGATCCCTTATTCTAGGGTTTGGGCTCCCCTTTTTTAGTTGTAGATGTCGACTTCAAGTAATAGAACTCTTCCATAATCGGAAAAATGGAAGTTTCTCCTTAGGTAGAAAACTTCTATTTTGCTCCAAGGGGTCGGCCCAATCTAGGGGTCGGACCCAAGGCAGGGGTCGATCCCTGGTATCTTCTTGAGCAAGGGTCCGAAAGTCGAGGACCTATCCGGAAGCTGGAGAAAACTTGTATCTGGATATTTTCCCCAACAGTTTGCCCCTTATTCCTTGATTTGCTCGTGGGAATCAAGGGATAACATGTATTTCCCGAGCCTTAGTAGTTTTCTCTTGGGTATCTTATCTTCTCGCAGTGGGTCAGTCCGGGACCTTAACTGGAATCTATGATTCAAGAAGGCTTTTGAATTTCTCGACCCAATCCCTGAAAGATCCTTCGGATCGTCCATAATTACTATAACCTTCATTCTTGGATCTCAATTTCCTTTCGAGGATCGCGTCTTTACTCCAAGAGATCTGGGTAACGGGGTTCATTTGAATTTGAATTTCCCGAGCCCAGTCTTGGGAAATCCGAGGTCCCAGATCGACGGATTTTCCGAGAAGAACTCCCAACGGCTCTCTATCTTTTTTTGTATATATATACTCTCATCTTCGTGTAACGTCTCTTTAACCCCGAATCTTGCCATTTCTCGTGCCAACTCCCGAAGCTTTTTAATGGCAGAAATGAGCGAATTGGAGAAGAGAGCGAACTCCTTGTCATCCGGATCCAGTAGCCCACCGTCACGCCGTGACACAGACGTGCGAAATCCTTTGAGCCCAGCTCCCCTGTCGTTTGTTTCTTCGGGATCTCCGCAAGTGGGTCCTGCATCAACGGTTAGGGAGGACGAGTTATGCGATTGGCGAAAAAGTATTTGCTTCCTTTTTTCGTCGTTCTTCGCATTCCCAGACTGTCAGAGCGGGCTTCCGGTGGTATGCCCGAGAAGATTGCTATCTATGAGGCTTTCTTCGAATCGGGCTTCAGAGGCGACATACCATCGTTGATATCGAGTCTCTGCAGCTATTTCCATATTTCTCCATCTCCGCTTAATCCTCCAGCTTGGCGCATCCTTATTGTTAGGGTATTTTTGTGTAGGATCGTTTAAGTGATACGGAACACTAGAGGATTTGTATGAAAGCAAAAGAAATCGTAAACTAGAAGATTTTATTGAGTGTTTTGATCGGGACTACAATGTTTTGGTGTATAAACCCTAGTTCTAGTCGCCTAAACTCTAATCTTCTAGTCTCCGAAAGTCGATCCCTTATTCTAGGGTTTGGGCTCCCCTTTTATATTTGTAGATGTCAGCTTCAAGTAATAGAACTCTTCCATAATCAGAAAAATGGAAGTTTCCGCTTAGGTAGAAAACTTCTATTTTACTCCAAGGGGTCGGTCCGATCAAGGGGTCGGACCCAAGGTAGGGGTCGGTTCCTGTTTTCTTCTTGAGCAAGGGTCCGGAAGTCGAGGACCTATCCGGAAGCTGGAGAAAAATCATGTCTGGATATTTTTCCCCAACAGTTTGCCCCTTATTCCTTGATTTACTTGTGGAAATCAAGGGATAACATGTGCTTCTTGAGCCTTGGTAGTTTTCTCTTGGGTACCTTATCTTCTTGCAGTGGGTCAGACCGAGACCCTTGATGAGGACTGAGGTAATTTTGCGGGGTTCGATCCATGCCGTAATATGGATACCCTATCGTGAAAAAGGAAACAAGGAGAAACCCTAGCCGCTATGTCGATAGCCGTTGACGGCGAGATCTCCTTGACACGGTTTTGGAAATTTTTCGGAAGAGGAATATAGGAGGTTTTCCGATTTTTTCCCTACCCTTCCTTTTTTATTGATGAACATTTTTTTGCCGATTTTCCTTTCCCCTTCGCTGATTAAATGGAAAATCCTTCCAGGTATATATATGAATGTTCCGGCATCTTTCAAAGATGTACATCCGAGTTATAACCACCACCCTTGCTTAAAAAAAATGTCGAACGATCAGATTCCCTTTGGAGCGATTCCAGCTTCCCATGTCGGTGGTCATGCTAGGCCTCGGTACCTGTTCGGCGATCCTTTCGCCTCACCTATTCTGACTCCAGGAGCGGCTTCGAGAGTGGGCAGTGAAGATGTTCCCATGGCTCACTTGCGACGGCATCGCTTTTGCTCTTTTGGTGATGGGGGCGAGGAAGATCTGATATCAGACATCAGGCAGGGAGATCTGATGGGGATTCGCAGGAAGTACTCTCTTCCTGACTCGGTGAAATTACGATGTGCAAGTGAATTCGAGCGCGCTCGTGATGGAGGTACCGACGAGATAGCTATCTTCGAGGCGTACCTAGAAGCAGGCTTCAGGGGGGACATCCCTTCCTTGGTCGTGGAAATAGCGTCTTACTTGTGGGAACCGAAATTCGCACTGTCGATTTTAGTTAAGTTAAAACGTAGGAAAACTAAGTTGACCTAGTTTTCCCCGAGGATCCCGGCTATCTGCTGGGCCACGCACGACAAAGTTAGTATGAGTCTAGTTTGGGAATAAATGCGTAAAATAGAGAGAGCAAAAAGAAAGAATCTTATTTCCGAATCTGCGGAGAGCGTTTGGACAACAGGTCGAGATCTTGGCCACAAGAGCTGTCGATCGTTGCTTGTCTCAAAACCTAGATCTAACCTAGCCGCCCGGCGGCCACGGCCACGTCCGGAGTTGGCTGCTTGGTTCTTTCGGCGTGTGCGTGTTTTTTGCGTTTTTAGTTTTCCGTAGGTTTTTCCTTGTGTAGAAAATGTTTCTAGCAGTTGATTTCGAGATGATTAATCTCGAACTTAATATTTTCCCGAGGTTTCTCGATTAACAATTAGTCTCTCGAGGTTGCTCTAACATTTTTCATGTTTTTTCCGTGACTTTCGGACATTGATTTCGTCTCGACCGATTTTGACCCCAACAGTTAGCCCCCCAGCTAACTAGGAGCCGTAGGGTTTGTAGGTCCTAGCTTGCGGTATGGTTCGTGAGGAAAGTATGGAGACGAAATCGAGTCGAAGGTCGGGGTGAATAGTAAAATCTTTGCCTATAAAGACTTGTGAATCTTTTACTATTCTTACTTCACCCAAGAATCTCAAGTTAATCTCTCTCTTGCAAATTCTCTCTCTACTTTTTAAGAAAAGAATGAATTCAAGATCAAAATCCTCGAGGAGGCAGTCTCACTCGTCTTCGGATAGTTTTCATGCCGAGGAAGAAGTTCCGAAGCCCGAGGTTTCTGAGATCAACAGGAACGCGTACTGCGACGCTGTATTTGGTTCTGATGCTCCCCTTCCCGTGATCCCGATTCCCCGGCGACCTCTAAGGACGCGTAAGGGAGTCGACTCACCGAGCGAAGTATCCCCTGAATATCTCGGAATTCTTCGAGAGTTTTATGAGGTTCCGAAGGGAGTCTTGTTTCGCATTCCCCGTGGGAATGAGAGTTCGGAGCATCCTCCGGAAGGTTACTTTACTTGTTACGAGGCGTTCTTGACGCAATGCCGACTGTGGTTCCCAATCCCTGGGATCATTGTTCAGGCCCTCGACCGTTTCGGAATCGCAATCAGCCAGCTGAACGTGTCAGCTTTGGAGAGCTGGCTTGGCGTTGTGATTTTGAGTTACGAGTTAGGGATAGACCTTAGCCCTGCCGATTTCGAAGGGTTATGGAACTCCAAGGCGACAAGCATCAATGGAGTATACTCCATGAAGGCGAGGACCAATTTTTCGGTAATCCATGGAGTTACCTCGCACGCCAAGGATCATGTTGATCGTTTCTTTTTTGTGAGGATAGATGGAGAGTCTGTCGAGGAAGGCTTTCTCCACCTATTCCCAACGGACTGGTTGTACCAGCGAGGTAAGATTGTCGCATCCCCTTTCTTAGAATCCGAAAGGCAAGTACTGAACGTGCGTTTGTTTTGTTTTTTTTTTTTTTTTTTTAGAGAACAGGTGTCTCGCGCACGTTCCTTCCGATCTTTCGATCAAGAGGGACATTTTTTAGGTCGAGGCCTTGTTCCTAGAACTCCTTCACTCTTGACCGGATTCGAGGGGCGGTCGTGCTTCACCGATCGCGAGCGGTACGCGGCCCTGTGTCAATGATAGATCCTACGTTTTTGCCCCTTTAAGGTAGAGGCGGAGACCTCGTAAGGACAAAGGGATCGCTTTTGAGACCTCGTCGGGAGATGGCGCACCGCCGGGATACGATCCCGGCTTTACCTCAGGGAATCATGATGTTCCTCCCCCGGGTGACTTCTTTGATGAACTCCCTCCGGCGTTTTCCCGTGACGAGTCTTTGGACAACGAGGAGAGGGACAAGGTGACTGCGGAGGGTGCTCGCTTGGTCAACGAGGTTTGCTTTCGAAACTTGAGTAAACCCCCCTTTTCTTTTTATTTGACCTCGGCTTCTTTGCAGGCCGTGAGAGTGTGGAATGCATCGATCGATGGGAGTTTCCGTACTGCCCGGCTGACCCGTTTCAAAGCGGAGGAAGCGGAAAGGGAATTCACTAAGTATCGGTTGGAGGTGGAGGAGCAAAAATGCCGGCAAGCCAAGGTCCAGGCTCGAGCCCTCGTTCGCGCGGAAAGGAGCGGACGGAGAAGAGCTGCCGCCGAGCTGAACCGAAGGGCCGAAATTTTTTCTACCGAGTTCGAAGCGTACAAAGAGGCTCAGGACTTTGTAGGCGATTTTCGCGAGTGTCGTGGTTCGGTCAGTACTCTTCACAAGATGCAGCGTGAGGACTTTTCTCTTTCCGGCGAACTTGCCATGATGGACGGCTCGATGAGAATTTGCGCTAACACTGAATTCTTTGTTCCTCCGATCGAAGGGAGAATTCGAGAGTTGTGGGATCCTATTCAAGTCTCGGAGGATACAGCGGATGTAGGCGCGGGTTCGAACGCAGGCGACGGTGGTGAAGAGGTTGACCAGCCCGACTCCTCGTTTGGAATATCTTTAACCGATTGTTATGCATTCGATTATAATTTGTGATAGGCCAAGTGTGGCTATTCGTATGTATGTGTTGCGACCCTTAGGAGGTCGCGTGACTTTGCGTTTCTCGGGATTGGCCGTTGGTGGCTTTTGAATCCTTGCTACGAATGCTTTTATGAATTATGCGTCTTGATTTATACTTTCGTCAAGTGTAGAGGGTTTGAATACGCGTAGTCACTTCGCATTCAATCTCTTTTTTTTGTCGCTAGATCTGTAGGTTACTTTGTAGCGAACGTTAGGTTTGTAAGCGATAAGAGGCAAATTTTGGAATCTCGTATTCTGGATACTTATGCCTATGAGATGTCTTAGATACCAGCAAGGCCGGGTTTAGGGCAAGACCTAGGTCTACTTTCGGACTGAAGCTGTGCGATGACAAATCGGCTTTCGTTTTGCCTGTTTGCGATTTCGACCTGACTCGTACCGTTTTAGAATCTGCGAAGTGCTTATCGGCTTATATGATTCGTTTGGATACGAATCGAGCTACTTCCTTTACGAAGAGCTAACCAAAATTTGGATTTTTTGTATAGCGCGCTATGGTATTCTTGTCGGATGCAAGAGGACTTCGTTAGAAGCCAGACTACGAATTTGATTGAGTGAAACGTTTCTGTGTTTTTCCGTCGGGGCCAATCGACGGAAACGAATTTTATAGTCGCGGACAGACTGTTTGATAGAGTTTTTTAGAGTCACGGACGGACTGTTTGGTAGATTTTTAGAGTCGCGATGGACTGTTTGGAGGAGAATGGAGAATCAAGACTTTTCGAGAACTAACGACGTCTCGCGTTCCTCAAAGATATGCTTTTCGTTTTCCGTAATGTCTATGCGTTGAGTAAATATTTGAATTAAAAAACTTTATAAGGTAGAGTACATGTGAAAAGTATTTTTGCGGGATTACAAGGATGTTTGTTCCCATCTCCCCCCCCCTTTTTGGTGAGGGGGATAGCTGAACTCGTCGGGTTGCGACGAGCTGCCTACGTACCTCTTGCGAGGATCAAGCCATCTCGTAGTTCTGTTTCTGTCGCGGTTGCTACTACTCCACGATTTCCGGCGCCTTGACTGTTTCGGCTAAGTCGGCGGTCGCGTTGGGAATTAGGTCATCCGTTTTCTCGGCGATGGACTCGAGGATTTTCCCGCTGTCCTGAGTCGTGGCCTGTTCGGACAAATCCGAGTTGTTTTTTGCTGAGTTCTCGGAGATACTCAGGTTCTTCTTGGTTCACTTCGGGTTAGCTACTGGGGCGTTCCGATTGCTGCGAAGTTTATGTTCGGCTAGGAAGCAGAGTCGCGACTGTTTTTGGCTTCCCCAGATTACCGCCGTTCCAGTTGGTGTTGGAAACTTGACGCCGAGGTGGTAAGTGGACGGGACTGCCTTCATGGCGTTTATCCAAGGAGTTCCCATTATGGCGTTATAGATAGCTGGGTTATCCACTACCGCGAATTCGACGATCTTTTTGACTTCTTTAGCCATGACCGGGAGTCTGATTTTTCCGAGGGTCATGGACGTGACGCCCGAGAATCCAGTCAATGGTCTTGGTTCTGGGATGAATTCTCCGAGGGGTATGTTCATCCTCTGCAGAGTGTCGCGGAACATGATATTGACCGTGCTTCCTGTGTCAATGAGGATGCGGCCGACTTCGAGATCCTGAATCACCAAGTCGATGACCAGAGGATAGTAGTGGGGTTTATCAAGTCCGGTCGTATCCTGTTCCTCGAAGGTGATTGCGTGATTGGGAACGTCGTCCTCTGGACACCATCCGGGGCTTGTTTCGGCCTTCCGTCCGTAGGCTTTGATTGACAAAACGGAGTCCTGGTAAAAATGCGATCCTCCGATGACCATGTTGATCCTTTGGCGGTTGTTGTTGTTTCCTTTGCCGTCTTGTCTCCGTTCGCGTTTTTCGCCTGATTGAGTTCCAGGAGCGTTATTCTCGGGATTGGCTCCGTCGGTCTTTGGCGGACGGTCAGAATCTAGGATCAGGTCTTTCATGCTCTTGACCGTTGCTAGTTTACCGTCAAGCAGCTTCATAATGAGTCTAGCGCCGAGGACTTTGCAGTTGGCGGTGGAGTGACCTCTCGTCTGATGGAACTCGCAGCTGGAATTGTCCTTGTACGAGTTCCGCGTCCAAGTGTTTCCGGCGGTCCTTCCTTGTTCGGAATTGACGGCGTAGTTATGCTCGCCTTGGATGTCTTCCCCTTCGTGATGGACGTACTTGTCGTTACGAGAGGTTTTCTTCTTGCCGGATGCTTTCGGCGGTCCATGCTTTTGCGCTAGGATTTTCATCTCTTCTTCCATGATGATGAAATCCGTTGCCTTGTGGAGAGTGTCCTGGATGGTGCGTGGCCTTTCCAGAGAAATCCACTTTCGGAATTTCGATTTGTACCAGAGGTTTTTCCTCAGGGCGTCGATGGCGACTCTGTCGCTGAGGCCTGTTACCCTGGACATCACGAGTTTGAACCTCCTTATGTAGTCGCGGAGCGGTTCGTCTTCCTTTTGAATTAGACTCCAAAGGTCTACGTCGGAAGTTTCCCTGTCCATGAACATGGATAATTGCTTCAGAAAAGCCGAAGCAAGCTGGCGGAAACTTCCGATGGAGTTTCTTTTCAAGTGTGAGAACCACTCGAGCGCAGCACCTCTGAGGTTCTCGACGAATAGGAAACAGCAGCCGACGTCCTTTTCCCGCTCCGGAAGTTTAGACCTTGCCATCGCAATCTGGAAAGACTGCAGATGTGCCAAAGGATCTGTGGTTCCATCGTAGGTGGGAAGCTTTATTTTCCCAGGATCTGAGACTCGTGCGTCCGTGATTCGAGAGGTGAACGGAGTTTTTCTCGATTCCTCAAGGAGCAGGTCGATCTCGGGGGCAGTGCTGGTCGCGTGGTGAATCTGCGATTTTACCGCTTTCACCTCGGCTGCAGTTTTGGCGATGTACTCGCGCAGATCGTGGATTTCGTTGGCGCCGTTCGCGCTCCTTTGTCTACGTTGGCTGCGATAGGCCCGAGTCTGGTCCTCAGCCAACCTTTCTTGCTCTGACCAGTAGAGGTCTTCTTCCTCTTCTGTCATGGGTTTTTCGAAGGCTGCCGCCAGTCGAGCTGACTGACTTCGAGTCCTTCTGTGGTGGAGGTCGGCGTTTTCGTCGGACGGGTCCGATTGATCGCTGATATCCAGATTGATTCTTTCGATGTCGTCTCCTTCGTTGTCCCTTGCGGGAGGTGGAAGGTTGCCCGTCGTTTTCTTCTGCCCCGTCGGAGTGGTATCGTCAGGGACGAGTTCCGGGGATTTTCTCGGGGCATCTTTTTCTTGGTCTCCGGAAGTTCCGAAGTCGAGCCTCCTGACACGCCTCACCTTGGTGGATCCGCGCGGGAGTTTGCTTTTCGCTGTTAAGGTATTGACCTGTTTAGCGAGTGAAGCCATTAGTTTCTCTTGTTCTTCCTCGGTGGCGAACAGTTCTTTCACCTGGTCCAGCATCGCGGTGTTTGCCTCGGCAGTGACCGTCGATACGTTTCCGTCAGGAGTCTTCTCAGCGTTGACATCGACGGCTGGTCCGTCGTGTGTTTGCTTGTCTTTTTCCACGTTAACAGTCATGCTTAACTGGGCGTGCGTAGTTGCGAGAAAGATAAATCCGTGAATCCCCCTCCTTCTAGCGCCAAACTGTGGGAACCGAAATTCGCACTGTCGATTTTAGTTAAGTTAAAACGTAGGAAAACTAAGTTGACCTAGTTTTCCCCGAGGATCCCGGCTATCTGCTGGGCCACGCACGACAAAGTTAGTATGAGTCTAGTTTGGGAATAAATGCGTAAAATAGAGAGAGCAAAAAGAAAGAATCTTATTTCGAATCTGCGGAGAGCGTTTGGACAACAGGTCGAGATCTTGACCACAAGAGCTGTCGATCGTCGCTAGTCTCAAAACCTAGATCTAACCTAGTTGAGTCGCAGCTCGCTAAAAAAGGAAATAAACGCCTAAGTTCTAAGTTGCTCTAGAGTGGTTTCTTTCTTCTGATTTCGGATCCCTCTTCCTGCTCCTAGCTTTGCTTATATACTCCCATATGACGGTCTATTCTTGATGGGCTGAGTCCGCCGCGGGCTGGACTTTTTCCATTTTCGTCGGCTTTCGCGTTTATCGGGAAAGTTGACATTTATCTTTTCGGAAAGTTGACATTTATCTTTTCGGAAGTTTAACATTTATCTTGTCATGCGAAGATAATTGTAAACCGTCGTATCTATCCTTTTAGAAAATCGTAAACGGGTTGTTCGATCGGGTTTGGTCCCTTTCAGGCCGTCTTCCGGTCTTCCGCTGTTTTCTACGATTTCTTTGAAAGAATGCTCCTACTTGGATGTCGAGTCTTTCGGAAGATCTTCGATCCATTGCTGAGGCACATGGTGTTTTATTATAACCATCACCGTTTTATACGAAGTCTTCCTGTCCGTTGACGTCTTACGGGTTCTTTGGAATCTTGGAGCAGGAAAAGGAGTTTTGTTTGCGGGATCTCGGAAAGTCGCAAAACACGGATTTCTGGCGACCCGGAGGCCTAGAACTTACGCACGAGGACTAGCTGTCCGATGACCCAAGCCAGCACGGGGCTAGCCGCCCGGTGACCACGGCCAGCACGGGCGTTAGCCGCCGGCGGCCACGGCCAGCACGGGGCTAGCCGCCCGGCGGCCACGGCCAGCACGGGCGCTAGCCGCCGGTGGCCACGGCCAGCAAGGGGCTAGCCGCCCGGCGTCCACGGCCAGCACGGGCGCTAGCCGCCGGCGGCCACGGCCACGTCTGGAGTTGGCTGCTCGGTTCTTTCGGCGTGTGCGTGTTTTTGCGTTTTTAGTTTTCCGTAGGTTTTTCCTTGTGTAGAAAATGTTTCTAGCAGTTGATTTCGAGATGATTAATCTCGAACTTAATATTTTCCGGAGGTTTCTCGATTAACAATTAGTCTCTCGAGGTTGCTCTAACATTTTTCATGTTTTTCCGTGACTTTCGGACATCGATTTCGTCTTGACCGATTTTGACCCCAACATTACTTTGGGGTCTCTCCTTCGCAGTTTACGCCGACAACGTGGCGTACCCTGATGGCGATTCAAGTGTTGGGTGAATTTCACAGTATCCCCTTCGGACTATCTGAAATTTTGTACTCCTACTCCTTCCTTCCCTTATCGAACAAGAAGAATTTTTATCAGATCTGGTCTCGCGATGGTGAAACTTTGGTAGACGAACCTCCCAGGGGAGTCCAGGGAAGTTTCCCTTCAAACGACTTCTTGAATAGGAGATATGTGTTCATGAAAGTTAATGGTGCTCTGCGTTATCCTCTCCTTTGGCGATCTGTTGGTATGCCCCCTTTAATATTTTTAAGATATTTTTGTGTCGCTATTCAACCTCACGTAATGTCTTTTGCAGAGATCTTCCGACCGGTATTCCCTGCCGGCGAGATTATGGTGAAGCTGGCAAGGGACATTCCCAGGCGATACCGTTGGATTTTATTTCTGATGAGCCTGATGTTTTTACGCCATAGTCGTATTTGGGGTAAGACAGTTCTTCTTTCTTTCAAGCAATCACTTGATCAATTCTGACTCTTTGTTCTGTTGGTTTTTAGGCGGGACTCCTGGAGCTTCAATATCATCGGTATATAACGAGAATTGTAGGGCCAGTCCTTATAGGAGACGATCCTATGTATCGCCTTCTTTTGTCCCTCCAACTGCGACTTCCTCGAACCTGAGAAATGTAGGAAATAACAGATTTTTTGGTCCTCGTCGGCGTGTTTCTCTGCACGAGGAGATCTTCTCTCTTCGTACTCAGCTTCGAGAGGTACTATCCCATCAAGCCTTGACTGTGCAGAGAGCTCGTGAGCAAGCTCGTTGGGAATTAGTGAAGGAGTGGTCGGAGAGGAATATCAACCGTTGGGGACCTGTCGGAGGGCCCATCCAAGGTTCGGTGAATGAGAGAGGTAGACTTGATGCTTTTCCTCCGGCGCCGCATCATTCGAAGCCTTGAAGCGTTTTTCGTTTATGCTTTATTTTATACTATGATTTCTTTCCCCGGGCTTTTGATGACTTTGTAACCGAATAAAGACTTCTGATAGCATAATAATAATAATATTTATCGTCTTCGCCTTCTTCTGTTGCATTCACTTCTTGGATTTGCGCCTTCATAATTTTTGTGCTCTTTCTTTCGATTAGAACGGTTCGCAGGGGTTTTGAGCTCAATCTCCTAGCATAATCTCTTAGGCGGAGGTTTAGAGTCTAGGATCGGAATCCTCTTGTGGCGCCGATAATTCAGGGGTATAGCCCTTGCCGAACACATTTCGTATCTTTAGAATACGGGGGCGTCTAGATAGGCTCGTAGACATGTTGTAAGGGGTGGATCCTTGAAAGGGCTAACAATACGAGGGGGACGGACCCTATGTGGGAGCTGACTCCTTATGAGGTTCGGATCCTTGTAGGGGTTGACCCCTTGAATGGATATCAACGTCTAGGACCTGGATCCTGTTAGTAGGTTGATTGAATCCTGAAATGATCAGAAAAGCGTTAGATGTTGTAATCCATTTTTAAAACCCTGAGTTTTAGATATGGTATGAAAGATCCTTGCTTGGAATTCTAGATTTCTAGCTTGGTTTGAACCCTGAGGTTCTTGAGCCTTAGAACCCGGAAGTTCTTAAGGTCTTGAACCCTGAGGTTCCTTACCTAGGCCCGAAGGCCGTTTTATTGAACCCAAAGGTTTGCTCGTTGAACCCTGAGGTTTTCTGAATGTTTGGGTTTAATCTCTAGATCTGGGGACCGTGATTAACCCTATGGATACCTCGAACCCGGAGGTTGATGCTTCTGAACCTTAAGGTTCTTGGCAAACCCGAAGGTTGGTATTTAGGATTCGAAGATCCTTGAACCTTGAGGTTCTTACTAGATCCGAAGATCAGTTAGACCCGAAGGCCCTTGATCGACCCTGAGGTAATCTAGAATCCGGAGATTCCTTACAGACCCGGAGGTTGCATTGAACCCTGAGGTTCTTTTATAGAACCGGAGGCCGTACTAAACCCGGAGGTTATTATATAGACCCTGAGGTTGTATTGAACCCTCAGGTTCGTCATAGACACTGAGGCCGTATGCATTATGGGAGGTTTGTTATCGTATTCTGCTCCCCATGGGGGAACCACTACCGATCTGTTATTGAGAAACCGCACTCTGCCACCCGGAGGTATAGGCCACTCTCGTGAATCTCAATGCTGCACTTTACCTTTCTGCAGAAAAGGTCACGCTCAGACTTACTGTGGTCTAGCGTGGGTCTGCCCCGCGGAGCGACTTCACACCAGACACACAACTTTCCACGTCTGGATAAGTATTAAATTTTGGTGCTAACCGGTATTTTCGCACATTTGCTCCCTGCATATCAGCCGTCAGCATCTGATTACAGTACTTTGCAGTGTACGTCATGCCCCCTGCGTGTATTTAGCTCGTAGCGTCTTTAACACAGGGTTTGGGTAGCACTAGTACGGTGGTCCCCACGTAACTCTTGGACTTATAGCCTTTACGCCGGGCCCGAGGTGCAGACAATGTAATAGGGTTGATCAGACCATTCCTTATATGTCGTACACCCATGTGAGTAGTCTCACTAGTGTATATAGGGTTTGCTGAGGTCTAAGATCCCTTAAGACCTGACCTAGCTAGTATGCCCCTTTAAGTACATTGGAGTTCCTATAACCCCTTTAGCTGTAACTAATAATATATTTTATAAGCTTAGTACGGAGACGTTATCGCATACATAGGACTAGGAAACCAGTGTACTTAAATATATCATAATAATAGTAGTAGTATATAGAGCTTGATTCGGGGATCTTACTTTAGAAGTGATAGGATTTGAGGTGCAAGGCATTCCAGCAGTTGGATTGGACCTTGATGTCGCTGTCTTCCAGCTTATAGGCTCCTGCCCCTTGCACCTCTATTACCTTATAGGGGCCTTCCCATCCAGGAGCGAGTTTTCCGGCTGATTTATCCCTTGTGTGGTCACAGACTCGCCTTAGGACCCAATCCCCTTTCTAAAAGGTTTTGGATCTGACCTTCTTGTTGTAGCTCTTGGCGACTTTATGCATTTCTAAGGCGGGCCGCCTCCCTCTTTTCGTCGAGTAGGTCTAGACTCAGGGACATTAGCTCGTTATTCTCCTCCTGGGAAAGGAATTCACAGACCGTGGTCCTTACGTGCACCTATGTGGGTATCACCGCATCAGCACAATAGACAAGGGAGAAGGGAGTCTACTGGGAGCCGTCTTCGGGGTCGTCCGATAGGCCCAGAGTACTCCATGTAACTCTTCTGCCCATCGCCCTGGGCGTCTTCTAGGCGCTTCTTGAGCATGTTCACCACTGTCTTGTTATTAGATTCTGCTTGGCCGTTAGATTGAGGGTGTCGTGGTGCTGAGTAGGAGAGCTTGATGTTCTAATCCTTGCAGAACTTTCGGGAGTTATAGCTCGGTAACTGGGGTCAGTTTTCTGTGACGATCTCATGGGGAGTTCCGAAGCGTGTGATCACGTTAGTCCATAGGAATTTCTTGATTTGGAGATCCGTTATCTTGGCTAGTGCTTCAGCTTCCACCCATTTGGTGAAATAGTCTGTCACAACTAGGAGAAAAATCTTTTGCCCCGGTGCCATGCCCCATTTTCGGAAGGGCCAAGGAGAACTTTGGGATTTGAGGTTCTCTGGTGGAAGGTTAGAGATTGGCGCGTGCTTCTGGCATTGACTACGGAGCTTGGCTTGTTTGAGGGAGTCCCTCACCATGGTTGGCCAATAGTATCTTGCTCTTCTAGCTCTGAGTACCAGGTTCCGACCACTAGAGTGGGAACCACATTCTCCTTCATGCAGCTCTTCAAATATCCTGGCGGCTTCTCTAGGGGTAAGACATCGTAGATAGGGTCCTGAAAAGGATCTTCGGTATAGTTTCCCCTCGAAAAAGCAATACCTTCCAGCTTGGCGCCTTATCTTCCGACATTCGTCTCGATCTTCAGGCAAGGTGTCATACCTTAGGTAGTTGGTGACGGGCGTCATCCAGGTCTTTCCTTCGTCTACCACAGATACTTCTTCAGGTTCCGTCTCCTTTTCGGTCGCGGGCCATTGGAGTACCAGTAGTGGGATGCTCATATGACTTGCTCATATGCCTAGGTTAGCTAGAGCGTCAGCCTTGGAGTTGTGCTCCCTAGGAATCTGGGTGAGCTTACAATGTCGAAACCTGTCGAGTAGTCGCTTAGCCACTGATAGGTATCTGATCATACTCGGATTTTTCGCCTAATAGTCTCCTTGGACTTAGCTTATGATCAGTTGTGAATCGCTGAAGACCTGGATATCTTCCACCCCCATCTGTTTGGCGAGTGTCAGCCCTGCTATTAGAGCTTCATACTCAGCTTCGTTGTTCGTTGCTTTGAAGTTGCAACGTACGGCCCTTGAGGCTGATTCCCCTGTGGGGGAAGTTAGGACCAATCCCACGCATGCGCCCCTTACGTTACTAGACCCATCAACGTACAGTGTCCATTCGCCTTTCTTCCCTTCGCTATCACGAAGCTTTACCTCTTGTTCCAGGGCTGGAAGCATGGCAGGAGCGAATTCAGCTACGAAATCTACCAGGACTTGTGATTTGATGGCTGTTGCAGGCCGGAAGATCACGTCGTATTCCCCCAGCTCTATAGCCCATTTTGCTAGTCGTCCAGACACTTCTGGCTTATGCAGAACAGCCTTGATGGGGAAGGAGGTGACTACCACGATTTGATGAGCCTGGAAGTAGGGACGTAGCTTTCGGGCAGCATTAACTGATATCACTCAAATTACCCTAAGGAGTGAATTACTCTCTCAAATAAGAGGTTCAATTGTAATACTTAGGGATCGAATCCACAGAGACTCAAGGATTACACAATAGATTAAATAGTATTAAAATAAAGCTGGATAAATAATTCTTAAATAGTAAATTAAATGGTGAGCAAGGCAGTTGCTCGATTGATTTGATTTGAGGTTGTTAACAGAAAGAAAGGTAGCTAGATTTAGGTATTATCTCAGGTGTGACAAGTTTGCAAGTTAATTAGGGTTTTTAGTATTCATAGTTCTGAACTCAAACTTTGGTTTAATCAAATGATTAACTTCGGTTGGATCTTGGGTCATCAACTCTCGTTCGATGATCATAAGAAAGTGTCGATCGATAATGCAATGGAACATCGATCGATGCACCTTTCACAATATCGACCGATAAAACCCTAGTTGCGTCGATCGATATTGCTTCTAGCGAGCCTTAAGATCAGGTTTGATGGGTTCTCTAATCTAACTAGGAACAACTCTCGTTTATTCTCAGTCAGATTAGAACAAACTAGTTTAGTTTTCAGGAAATTGCTAAGTTCTCAATTATCCAATTTAATCCTAAGATCTAGGTCAAGGATGACTAATCCCAAACAAAGTATTAAGAACAACTAGATGAAGAACTATATTTTAAACACCCTAAAATGGTTTATTTGCAATACATGAGTCAACCTTATGAGAAACCTAAACCTAACAATGAGACTACTCAAACATATTCATAAGAAACATTATGATGGTTTGAATAATACTGCAATAGAATAAATAAGAGAAGAACAAAGTAAAGAAACAAAGGGAGTTCAAGATCTTCCCTCTCTCAAGGTGCTCAGATCTCTATCTCCAATTCCAAGCTTTCTCTCTCTAGAATAGTTGAAGCATAGCAGCCAACAATGGCTTAGAAAACAGTAAAATAGGGTTTCTGGTCGACCAAGGGCATAAGGGTAATTTGTGGTTACTTCTGGGCTTCAGTTGGTCATAAAATATACTCAGCCCACATTCTGATGTCCCTGTCGATCGACATGCAGTGTGCTGTATCGATCGACATACAATCCTCTTCTCGACAGCTTCCTCTCGCGAGGCAGACTGACCACTCTTTAGTAAAATGGGCATAACTTCTGCTACAGGATGCTGATTGACCTCATACCGGTGGAATTGGAAAGATAACTCAAAGCTCTATCTTGTGAGAAAAGATGGGCTAAATCCAACGGTGAAAAGGTCTCCATCGAGAGCTAAACATCTGAAGCGTCTGTGCAGTTCTACACTGCGAAAGACTCCAAAAGGCACCAAAATCACCTTATATCTCCAAATCGTCCATGAACCTGTAAATTCTCTGAATAGACTCCAATACATAATAAATTGTATATAAAACACTTATATACCATGGGTAAAAATAGGTAAAATCCATGGTATATCAACTCCCCCAGACTTATCCTTTTGCTTGTCCTCAAGCAAAACAAACAGGCAGTCTCTCTGAAAGAGGTTTGAAAACAGCAGGGACTCAAAGGATTTTAAGAACTCAGTTCATCATCTCTCTAGTAGTGCAAACCAAATCATTAAACATCATAACCTTAGAAGCACATTATACAATATCCTAGTATAGCAACCAAATTCCACTAGTTCCACAACCTAACAGATCCTGTCTGACAATCCCCTCTACTAACCTCATTTCTTGCATAAAAATAAAAGTGTAGGCTTTACCTTGGGAGTATCGATTACATGGATTCAACTCAAGCAAGTTTCTGAACACACAGGTAGTCTTCTCTGATCTTTTTCTCCCCTCATCTCTCTTCTCTGAATCTCTTATTAGTTTCAATTTCAACAGGTTTCGATGCCACAAAGGTCATCTAGTCTATCTCATTGACATTTACATTGCAACTCATACATTTTTGACAAAGTGTAGCGAATAATGGGGTCTTTGGTAATTTACATATCCCTCGTTTCCACAATGTGTGATCATCCTTGAGATTTAGAATACTGGGGTCGCAGGAGACACTCCTACCCCTCTGCCTCTCAAGAAATCATTTCAATCTTTTATAACATAGACTTAGATCTTGAGACGCCGAAGAGAGAGAAGGAAGGGAACCAGAAACACACAGACAGTACCTTCCAGACTTGCAGGAGGATTCCGATCCCTTGTATACCAAGCCCCAAGACAAGCAAATCAAGTCAGTATTAGGTTGGAGGTCAGCTTTGGTTCCTTCAAACAATTTCAGCGAGTGCAAACATAGTTGACAGGTTGATCCACTTTAGTATCTATAGTGCTTCTGCAGTAAGTAAATCTAAGACTGGTCTAAAGAGTGGTTAGATGACAAGTAGTAAATCGATTAAGATTATATCCCCTTCTTGACTCAATAAAAACTTTTTGAAAAGGTTTTAAATAAGACTCATAAAGTAGATAATCGTTAGTAATCCCCCAGACTTAAATTACACTGTCCCCAGTGTAAAACAGTCGGTGGTAAGGTGAAAATCATAAAGCATAAGTACGAAATTTAAAAAGTAAGAACGACATACCAGCTCGCTGATGTCTGTGTCGATCGACAAAATGAAGTGATAATCGGTCATTGTACCTGAAGCGCTGTCGAACGATATCAACATGGTCTCATTGGTCGATGTGCTGAGCAATCGTCTACTTAGATCTGTTTTCTTTCTTCTTTTCTCTTTTTTTTTTTACAATAAGCAAAAATTAGTAATAATCTAAACTAAACTTTGAAGAAATTACCTAATAGTGGGTTGCCTCCCACTCAGCGCTTGTTTTACGTCATTGAAGCTCGACAGTCATGTCATATCAATTGGTAGGTGGCAGTCCAAGACTTGTTATTTGTCTGTCCGGTCTTTCTGCTTCCGCCCAACAGTGCTTTACTCTTTGTCCATTCACCTTGAACTCTTCTCCCTTAGAGTTAATTAGCATTATGGCTCCAGAGGGGCTTACCTCTCTAACAGTGAAGGGAACACACCAGCGGGAACTTAATTTTCCAGGAAATAATGCCAAACGAGAATTATACAAAAGCACCTGATCATTCGGTTCGAAATGTCTAGATATGATCTTCTTGTCGTGATAAGCTTTTGTCCTCTCTTTGTATAACTTTGAGTTTTCATAAGCGTGATATCTGATTTCATCTAACTCATTCAGCTGAATCAATCTCCTTTCCTTAGCAGGTTTGATGTCAAAGTTCATCATTTTTACTGCCCATGCCGCCTTGTATTCTAACTCCACCGGAAGGTGACATGATTTTCCATAAATTAGGTGAAATGGTGTAGTTCCGAGTGGCGTCTTAAATGCAGTTCTATAAGCCCAAAGTGCATCATCCAGTTTTGTGGACCAATCTTTTCTTGTTTTCCCTACCGTCTTTTCCAGGATTTCCTTGATTTGACGGTTTGAAACTTCTACTTGTCCATTGGTCTGAGGATGATAAGGCGTAGCTACTCGATGGTGGACTCCATGCTTCGCAAGCAGCTTCTCAAACACTTTGTTAATGAAATGAGAGCCTCCATCGCTTATTACCACTCTAGGAACTCCGAATCTAGGGAAAATGATGCTTTTGAAAAGTTTCACGACTACATCAGCATTGTTTGTCGGGGATGCTATTGCTTCTACCCACTTAGATACATAGTCGACAGCGACTAGGATATATTTGTTCCCGTATGAAGAAGGAAAAGGGCCAATAAAGTCGATGCATCAACAATCAAAGACTTCTACTTCTAATATGAAATTATGTTTCATTTCGTGTCTTTTGCTTATTTTTCCTCTTCGTTGGCCACCAAAAACCAGCCTGTTGAATTTTTGACACTGTCTTAAAACTCGCAAAATGTCCAGCATAATCAGATCCATGACAGTGGAAGAGTATATCCGGAACTTCAACGTGTGCAATGCAGCGTCTATATATTTTGTCAGCACAATGCTTATAGAGATATGGTTCGTCCCAATGATATCTTATGACTTCTCCTATGAACTTTTTCCTTGAGTAACCTTGGAGGCCTTCTGGTTCCACGTCAGCAGCTAGATAATTTACTATATCAGCATACCAAGGTCGGTTTTTAAAATTTCTGTCAATTGCGTGCACCCCTAGACTTAGACTTCTACGCCTAGGAGAATCAAATTCAGATTGCATAGAGTTATATGCAACATTGACATTTAAATAACCTATCAATCCGTCTTGTTTTGTGTGGGTCCGCTAATTGTCTAAGGTGTCGATCGATTCTTCATGCAAGGTGCCGATCGATTTTTCCTCAAAAGTTGAACACATGTTGCCAATGAACGCAGAGTCTGTTTGATAGCGTTTTCTATGGGTAGTGAGTCATCAATTGGAATATCGTCTTCGACTCTAATTCGTGAAAGATGATCAGCAACTCCGTTTTCTACTCCTCTTTTATCTTTTATTTTGATATCGAATTCTTGTAGGAGCAGGATCCATCTCACAAGTCTTGGCTTTGCGTCTTTCTTCTGCATTAAGTATTTCAAGGCAGCGTGGTCAGTGTGGACCACTACTTTTGAGCCAACTAAGTAGGGGCGAAATTTTTCGAAAGCAAAAACAACTGCTAGTAACTCCTTTTCGGTCGTCGCATAGTTTCTTTGCGCATCATCCAGAGTCCTACTAGCATAGCAGATAACATGTAACTTCTTATCCTTTTTTTGCCCAAGTACTGCTCCTACAGCGAAGTCGCTTGCGTCGCACATTATTTCGAAAGGTAAATTCCAATCCGGAGCTTGCACAATGGGAGCAGTCACTAGAGCTGTCTTAATTTCTTTAAAAGCTCTTAGGCACTCAGGGGTAAAGTTGAATTTGACTTCTTTGCTCAGGAGAGATGTAAGGGGTATGGTTATTTTGCTAAAATCTTTTATGAATCTCCTGTAGAAACCAGCATGTCCCAGAAAACTTCTTACATCTTTTACATTGGTCGGTGTTGGCAAACCTGTCATCACTTCTATTTTAGCTTTATCCACCTCGATACCTTGTGGCCTAAAACAATCCCATCGTTAACCATAAAATGGCATTTCTCCCAATTTAGAACAAGATTTTTCTCCTCACATCTAGCTAATACCTTGCACAAGTTGTTGAGGCATGATGTAAAATCGGATCCATACACCGAGAAATCATCCATGAAGACTTCCATGAAATCCTCAATCATATCTGTAAAGATAGACATCATGCATCTCTGGAAGGTAGCAGGAGCATTAGAAAGCCCAAAGGGCATCCTTCGGTATGCGAATGTACCATATGGACAAGTGAATGTGGTCTTTTCCTGATCCTCAGGATGAATAGGGATTTGGAAAAATCCTGAATATCCGTCGAGAAAACAGTAGTACTGATGATTCGCTAATATTTCGAGCATTTGGTCGATGAAGGGCAGGGGAAAATGATCCTTCCTTGTGGCGGCATTTAATTTCCTATAATCAATACACATTCGATGCCCTGTAACGGTTCTCGTAGGAATGAGTTCATCTTTATCATTCTTCACCACTGTACTACCTCCCTTTTTCGGAACGACATGCACCGGGCTTACCCAATTACTATCTGAAATCGTGTAAATGATTCCGGCATCGAGTAGTTTAATGATTTCCTTTTTAACTACTTCTTTCAGGTTTGGGTTTAGCCTTCTTTGGTGTTTTATTTATGGTTTCGATTTATCTTCTAAATGAATGCGGTGCATGCATAGAGTTGGAGAGATACCAGGAATATCTTCGAGAGAATACCCGAGAGCTTTCCTATACTTGCGCAATTTGTTCAGTAGCAATGCAAGTTTTCCATCATTCAGGTTGGCATTAACGATTACAGGATAAGAATTATCATATATTTGAGTCCAGCTGGTAATTGTTTCAACTCGACCTTCGGTGCTTTTTCAGAGCTCAAATTGTCCAGCGAAGATGGTTGTCGATCGATGGTACGTTGTGTATATCGATCGACGTTGATTTTTGACTCGTCGTTTTCCTCTTCATCAACATTTTTTATTTCCTCACTTGCGTTCATCAGCCGCGTATATTCGTCAGTCCTGTTATCTATGCTAAACATGTTTCTTTCAGTGGTAGAAATGTCATTTTCTAAGGGGTCATCTGAGCGTAGATCTGCGAAGGATTCTTCAGCTTGCTCATAGATGTCATCCACATAGAATGCTCGATTATCGATTAGGGGATGCTTGATTAATTTTTCCATGTCAAAAGTCATTGAAATGTCTCCAATGTTCAAACGTAATCGTCCTTCCTTTACGTCAATTATCGCTCCAGCAGTGGCTAGGAAAGGTCTTCCTAAAATAAGGGGATCCTTTGGTTCATGCTTGTATTTTAACACAACGAAGTCCGTAGGTATATGACAATTGTTTATCTTTTGTACGTCCTCAAGTAGTCCTTTTGGTACTCAAATAGATCTATCAGCAAGAACCAGGGTTATTGGGTTGGTTTAAATTAATCAAACCCGAGGGATATAGCAACAGAGTAAGGCATAAGGTTGACACTGGAGCCTAGATCGCAAAGTGATCTATCAAATCGTTTATCTTTTATGTTGCAATCTAGAACAAAACTTCCAGGGTCAGGTCTTTTGATCGGCGTTTCGCCTTGGATTATGGCACTTACATCTTCAGAAACCATCATGACACTGTTTTCCGACGATTGAAAATTTTTGGATACCATGTCTTTCACATATTTCTTAATGGGGGGGGGGGGGGGTGAAACTTTCATGGCATCGCTCAGTGGCATTTCAACTGTGATGTTTTCGAGGGCTTTCTTGCAAATTGCTTTATCTAATTCTCGTTTTGTCTGCGACGTGTTGGGAGGGAAGGTTGTTAAAGGTTTGTACACTCTCTCTATTACCGGTTCGATGGGTGTCGTTCTCGGTGTAGTAGGTGTAGGACGTCGATCGATGGTTGCATCACCACGTCGATCGATGTTCTTACCCTTTTGTCGATCGATATCTTGTTTACTTCGTCGATCGATAGTTGCATCTTCCTTTTTATCGTCGCTGAGGCTAATCGGTTCAGAATCATCAAGAATTATTGGTTTGGATCCACATTTTTCAGTTCTCTCTCCTTCAGCGAGTTCGCCATTGGAAACGCTTTCTGTTGTAGTTGGAACAAGGCGTTTTCCGCTCCTTAGAAGTACAGAGCAGACTTGACGTTTTAGGTTTGTGTCGATCCTTCTAGGGAGACATTCTTTTCTCTTCGGACAAACTCATCGGCGTGGGAAACTCGGCTATTCAAAACATTTACATGATCGCGCAAAGCCTTAAATTTCTTATTGAAATTAGAGCACATGGAATCTAATCTTACATCAACATCCATGACCATCTTCTGATGGTCTTTTAAAATTTCTTCCAATTTAGATTCCACAATGCTCTCATGAGTCTGTTCTTCTTCATGGCTTCTTGTATACCTCATGTTTATCTGCGGGTTAACAAGTTTTTGTTCGCAAAAGACAATCTGATCGATGAGGTTTACATGTTCTTCTTGATCTCCTTCATGTGAAAAGGTCTTGGATATCCGATCTCCATTGGAAATCTCCCTCTTTCTCCTCTGGAGATCAACCTTCGCGGTACTAGTGCTGGTTGCCACATTTTCAATTAGCCTCGTGGCTTCTTGGGGGCTCCTAGTTTTGAAGTTCCCTTGACTTGCAGCGTCCAAAGTCGATTGGTATATCAAGTCGAGACCTCTGAAGAAAATATTAAGTAGTTGAATCTCGGAAAATCCATGATGGGGGCAGTCTCGCTGGTAGCCTTTGAATCTCACCCAAGAGGCTTTAAAAGCTTCAGCAGTGCTTTGGGAAAAATTATAGATATTTTTCCTAAATTCTTCGGTCCGTGCATCATCGAAGAAATTTTTGAGAAAGGCACTTTTGATATCGCTCCAGCAAGTCAGAGATCCTGGCTGCAACTGTTTCAGCCAGCAGGTCGCGTCTCCATCAAGAGAATGCGGGAAGAGTTTACAGAATAGGTAGTCTTCGGAAACTCCCTGCATCTTTATGTTAGACACAAAGTCCTCAAGTGCTTCGATATGGTCTATGGGATTTTCATGAGGGAGACCATGAAAGGGGTTTTTACCTACTAGAGATAAATATTTTGGTTTCAATTCAAAGTCTTTCCTCTGAATCGCTGGTGGGCGGATCGCAGACCTGTTGGTGTATAACCGATCAGGCCTGTGTAATCTCCAATCGTTTGGTAATGCTCCAGTCCAGCACTCAAAACAACAGCTATTCCAACAGGGATTGCAGTCCTATGTCTATAATTAATTTGGTTTGATGCATTGCATACTTGATCCCTTTTATTTCCTAGAACTACTTTTCAATTATTTAAATTCGTAAACACAGACTTACATGCTTCCGGCTGGTGGGCGTCGATCGATGTGTGTAAATCAGGGTCAATCGATTTTGGTTGACCGGTATCGATCGATTCCAGCAGTGAAGTGTCGATCGTCTCATTCGTCAATACGTCGCTCGATATGCTCATATCTGCGCCGATCGATTGTCTGGCCGAGACTTGTGGTTCTTCTCCTAAGTACCTTTGTCAGCAGGAAGGTGACAAAACTTTTAAGCAACAGAATGTAAATCTAAACTATATTATAAATTTAATCTACTGGTAATAATAATGAGTCCCCGGCAACGGCGCCAAATTTGATATCACTCAAATTACCCTAAAGAGTGAATTACTCTCTCAAATAAGAGGTTCAATTGTAATACTTAGGGATCGAATCCACAGAGACTCAAGGATTACACAATAGATTAAATAGTATTAAAATAAAGCTGGATAAATAAGTCTTAAATAGTAAATTAAATGGTGAGCAAGGCAGTTGCTCGATTGATTTGATTTGAGGTTGTTAACAGAAAGAAAGGTAGCTAGATTTAGGTATTATCTCAGGTGTGACAAGTTTGCAAGTTAATTAGGGTTTTTAGTATTCATAGCTCTGAACTCAAACTTTTGTTTTAATCAAATGATTAACTTCGGTTGGATCTTGGGTCATCAACTCTCGTTCGATGATCATAAGAAAGTGTCGATCGATAATTCAATGGAACATCGATCGATGCACCTTTCACAATATCGACCGATACAACCCTAGTTGCGTCGATCGATATTGCTTCCAGCGAGCCTTACGATCAGGTTTGATGGGTTTCTCTAATCTAACTAGGAACAACTCTCGTTTATTCTCAGTCAGATTAGAACAAACTAGTTTAGTTTTCAGGAAATTGCTAAGTTCTCACTTATCCAGTTTAATCCTAAGATCTAGGTCAAGGATGACTAATCCCAAACAAAGTATTAAGAAACAACTAGATGAAGAACTATATTTTAAACACCCTAAAAATGGTTTATTGCAATACATGAGTCAACCTTATGAGAAAACCTAAATCTAACAATGAGACTACTCAAACATATTCATAAGAAACATTATGATGGTCTGAATAATACTGCAATAAAATAAATAAGAAAAGAACAAAGTAAAGAAACAAAGGGAGTTTAAGATCTTCCCTCTCTCAAGGTGCTCAGATCTCTCTCTCCAATCCTAAGCTTTCTCTCTCTAGAATAGTTGAAGCATAGCAGCCAACAATGGCTTAGAAAACAGTAAAATAGGGTTTCTGGTCGACCAAGGGCATAGAGTAATTTGTGGTTACTTCTGGGCTTCAGTTGGTCATAAAATATACTCAGCCCATATTCTGATGTCCCTGTCAATCGACATGCAGTGTGCTGCATCGATCGACATACAATCCTCTTCTCGACAGCTTCCTCTCGCGAGGCAGACTGACCACTCTTTAGTAAAATGGGCATAACTTCTGCTACAGGATGCTGTTTGACCTCATACCGGTGGCATTTGAAAGCTAACGCAAAGCTATATCTTGTATCTAAAGATGGGCTAAATCAAACGGTGAGAAGGTCTCCATCGAGAGCTAAACATCTGAAGCGTCTGTGCAGTTCTGCACTCGAAAGACTCCAAAAAGCACCAAAATCACCTTATATCTCCAAATCGTCCATGAACCTGTAAATACTCTAAATAGACTCCAATACATAATAAATTGTATATAAAACACTTATATACCATGGGTAAAAATAGGTAAAATCCATGGTATATCATTAACTAAGGCAAGGGCCAGCTTCTCGAGATGACTATAGCGAGTCTCCGCGTCTAGTAAAGATTTTCTCACGTAGTAGATAGGATGCTGTTTTCTTCCTTCTTCCCTTACTAGGACCGCAGTGACTGCGTGTTCCGATACCGCCAGATAGAGCAACAGGACCTCACCTTCCAAAGGTTTTGAGAGGAGAGGTGGAGTAGTAAGATAGGCCTTGAGATCGGACAGGGCTTGCTCACAATTCTCGGTCCATTGGAAGTCATTGGGGTCCTTCAGGGTTTCGAAGAAGGCGTGCGACTTGTCGGATAGCCTGGAGATGAATCTGCTCAAGGCGGCCATCCTTCATGTCAGTCTTTGCACCTCCTTGACATTGCAAGGGGAAGGTATCACCTGGATCGCTCTCACCTGCTCTGGGTTTGCTTCAATGCCCATGTGAGTGACTATGTACCCTAGGAACTTTCCAGAGCTTACTCCGAACGAGCACTTTAAAGGGTTTAGCTTCATGTTGTACCTCCTGAGAGTTGTGAAGGCTTGTTGAAGGTGTGAGATATGGTCTTTCGGCGTCTAGGGACTTCACCAACATGTCATCAATGTAGACTTTCATGGTCTGCCCTATCTGGTCAGCAGACATCATGTTGACAAGCCTTTGGTAGGTCGAGCCGGCGTTCTTCAATCCGAAAGGCATAACCTTGTAATAGTAGGTACCCCTTGAGGTCATGAATGAGGTCTTCTCTTGATCATCAGGGTGCATTAGGATCTGGTTATATCCAGAGAACGCATCCATGAAACTCATCAGCTCGTGACCATCTGTTGCGTGAAATCGATACAGACTCTCCACTTCCATTCTTCTTCCTGACGACCACCACATTGGCTAGCCATTCCGGGTATTGCACCTCTCGTATGAATCCAGTATCTAGTAGGTTCTTGACCTCTTTGTTGATTATCTCATCCTTTCAGGAGCGAATTTTCTCCTCTTCTGTCTGACCGGAGGATGCATTAGATCCACCTTGAGTTGATGCATGATAACATCGGATCAATTCTAGGCATGTCCTTCGTGAGACCAGGTAAAGCAATCGGAGTTGGATATTAATAAATCGACTAGTCTCCTTCTCAAGCATTCCGGAAGATTGGAGCCTATCTTTAAGTTTCGACTCGAGTTCCCTTCCGTGAGCGGGACTTCATCCATTTCTTCCACTTCCGGCTCTTCTGTATATGGGGCCGGAAGCTTTTTATGTAATTGCTATAAGACCTGAGTATTTCGACCTAAGGGTAGTCTGATAGCAAGACCTAGCATTCTCTTGATCCCCCTTGACCGCTCTGATGCCCCAAGGGGTTGGGAACTTGACCAGCTGGTGCAAAGTTGAAGGTATGGCTCCCATGTCATGGATCCAAGGCCTTCCCAATATCAGTTGTATGATGAGGGGCAGTCGACGACCAGGAACTTCGTGGCTTGGTTTACCCCTTCGGCATACACGGGAAGAAGGAACTCTCCCAAGGTTTGTTTGACTTCTCTATTGAAGCCTAAAAGGGAAGTTTCCTTTCTGGTTAGAGCTGTAGGTTCCAAACCCAGGTCGGCGAAGGCTGAATAGAAGATTCTGTTGCTGGAGCTCCCATTATCTACTAGTATCCGCTTGACCAAGCAGTTTGATATGGTAAGTGAAATGACGAGAGCGTCATGATGAGGGGTGAGGACCTTCTCCTGCTCCCTTGCAGTGAAACTGATCTCATATGTTCCAAGGAGTAGGCGCTTGGGACCCTCGGCCTCTTGGCCGTTCCTGGCATTGCGAGTACTTTTCTTGGCTGCGGCACTGCTAATTCCGCTTAACTCTGATCCGCCTGTGATGACGTGGATCACCCGGTCTTGCTGTGGTGGCAATGCAGGAGCTGCCTCGATAGGGACACCGGGACCTTCTTTATTTAGAAGGTTCTTGGCTTTATCTGAGAGGAACTCCCGTAGGAAGCCTTTCTTGAGGAGCTTGGCGACTTCCATCTTTAGGGCTATGCAATCCTCCGTAGTATGACCATGATCACTATAGAACTCGCACCATCGCTTGGGATTTCGATTAGCCTCCGCGGCCTTCATCTTAGGAGGCCACTTGACTTGAGGACCCATTTGTCGTAAGACACCGATCAGCTCCGGTTTGGATATCGCAAGATGGGAGATGTCAGGCCAAGTAGACACCATCATCCCTTCGGATCTAGGCAAAGGTCGATGCTGATATCTGCCCCTATTCGGGTTACTAGTCTCCGCGGACTTAGAGTGAGAAGGCTCGTCGCGGTCACTCCTTGTAGGCTTTGATAACTTCTGATCATACTTCGGACCGGCTTTAGCCCTACTAGCGACATCTTCTTCCCATCTTACTTGAGCCCAAGCACGAGACAGCACGTCTTCCATAATCATGCACTTGTATTTGATCAGCTCCTCGTAAAGGTCTCCTTCTGGAAGTAGACCCCTCTTGAAGGCTGAGATAGCCGTATCAGCGTTGCACTCAGGAATAGCTACATTCGCTTGGTTGAAGCGAGCTATGTAAGAACGAAGGGGCTAATTCCTATGCTGGAGGATCTCATAGAGATCATCCGAGTTCTTCTCTAGGTCACGGCTGCTAGCGAACTGCTCCATGAACTTTTCGCTAACGGCTGCAAAGGATTTGATGGATTTGGTGGGCAGGTTGATATACCACTGAAGAGCGGGGCCGGTCAAGGTCGGTCCGAATCCTTTGCACATGGTAGCTTCCGGTGCATCCCGAGGGATTGCTACTGCACTACAAGAAAACAGGTCTTTAACGACTACGGGATTAGTTGTAACTTGGTCGTAAAAAGGGTATTACGACCAATGAACAACTAAACACGATTGGTCGTAATCTGCTGGTCGTAATCACTAATTGGTTGGGCATTGGTCGTAAATTTACGATTAAATATATTAGTCGTAACGGAGTCGTACCTTTACGATTAAAGAAATTGGTCGTAAATCAGATGTAATAAATGTAGTCGTACACGGGTCG
>CM034035.1:23671315-23709389 GCA_019705995.1 Raphanus raphanistrum x Raphanus sativus
CCAGAAGGAACAAAGATGTAAGAAGCTTGATTTGAAACCATTAATCAGTTTAGAATCACCAGGACGCTGAATAAATCTCATAGGAGTTATGAGGAAGAAGTTATCCCACTTTCTATTCAGGTGATTCCAGCTTGGCCTGCTCGGACATATGGCAATATCTTCAAGATTCTTATCAAACCAGAAGGAACAAAGATGTAAGAAGCTTGATTTGAAACCATTAATCAGTTTAGAATCACCAGGACGCTGAATAAATCTCATAGGAGTTATGAGGAAGAAGTTATCCCACTTTCTATTCAGGTGATTCCAGATTGGCCTGTTCGGACATATGGCAATATCTTCAAGATTCTTATCAAACCAGAAGGAACCAAGATGTAAGAAACTTGATTTGAAACCAATAATAAGTTTAGAATCACCAGGAAGTTGAACAAATATCATAGGAGTTATGAGGAAGAAGCTATCCCAGTTTCTATTCAGGTTATTCCAGAATGGCCTGTTCGGACATATGACAATATCTTCAAGATTCTTATCAAACCAGAAGAAAAAAAGATGTAAGAATCTTGATATGAAACCATTAATCAGTTTAGAATCACCAGGAAGTTTAATAAATCTCATAGGAGTTATGAGGAAGAAGCTATCCCACTTTCTATTCAGGTGATTCCAGATTGGCATGTTCGGACATATGGCAATATCTTCAAGATTCTTATCAAACCAGAAGGAACAAAGATGTAAGAATCTTGACTTGAAACCATTAATCAGTTTAGAATCACCAGGAAGTTTAATAAATCTCATAGGAGCTATGAGGAAGAAGCTGTCCCACTTTCTATTCAGGTGATTCCAGATTGGCCTGTTCGGACATATGGCAATATCTTCAAGATTCTTATCAAACCAGAAGGAACAAAGATGTAAGAATCTTGATTTGAAACCATTAATCAGTTTAGAATCACCAGGAAGCTGAATAAATCTTATAGGAGTTATGAGAAGGAAGCTATCCTACTTTCTATTCAGGTGATTCAAGATTGGCCTTTTCGGACATATGGCAATATCTTCAAGATTCTTATCAAACCAGAAGGAACAAAGATGTAAGAAGCTTGATTTAAAACCATTAATCAGTTTAGAATCACCAGGAAGTTTAATAAATCTCATAGGAGTTATGAGGAAGAAGCTATCCCACTTTCTATTCAGGTGATTCCAGATTAGCCTGTTCGGACATATGGCAATATCTTCATGATTTTTATCAAACTAGAAGGAACACAGATGTAAGAACCTTGATTTGAAACCATTAATAAGTTTAGAATCACCAGGAAGTTGAGTAAATCTCATAGGAGTTATGAGGAAGAAGATATCCCACTTTCTATTCAGGTGATTCCAGATTAGCCTGTTCGGACATATGGCAATATCTTCATGATTTTTATCAAACTAGAAGGAACACAGATGTAACAAGCTTGATTTGAAACCATTAATAAGTTTAGAATCACCAGGAATTTGAGTAAATCTTATAGGAGTTATGAGGAAGAAGCTATCCCACTTTCTATTCAGGTGATTCCAGATTGGCCTGTTCGGACATATGGCAATATCTTCATAATTCTTACCAAACCAGAAGGAACCAAGATGTAAGAAACTTCATTTGAAACCAATAATCAGTTTAGAATCACCAGGAAGTTGAACAAATCTCATAGGAGTTATGAGGAAGAAGCTATCCCACTTTCTATTCAGGTGATTCCAGATGGGCCTGTTCGGACATATGGCAATATCTTCATAATTCTTACCAAACCAGAAGGAACAAAGATGTAAGAATCTTGATTTGAAACCATTAATCAGTTTAGAATCACCAGGACGCTGAATAAATCTCATAGGAGTTATGAGGAAGAAGTTATCCCACTTTCTATTCAGGTGATTCCAGATTGGCCTGTTCGGACATATGGCAATATCTTCAAGATTCTTATCAAACCAGAAGGAACCAAGATGTAAGAAACTTGATTTGAAACCAATAATAAGTTTAGAATCACCAGGAAGTTGAACAAATATCATAGGAGTTATGAGGAAGAAGCTATCCCAGTTTCTATTCAGGTGATTCCAGAATGGCCTGTTCGGACATATGACAATATCTTCAAGATTCTTATCAAACCAGAAGAAAAAAAGATGTAAGAATCTTGATTTGAAACCATTAATCAGTTTAGAATCACCAGGAAGTTTAATAAATCTCATAGGAGTTATGAGGAAGAAGCTATCCCACTTTCTATTCAGGTGATTCCAGATTGGCATGTTCGGACATATGGCAATATCTTCAAGATTCTTATCAAACCAGAAGGAACAAAGATGTAAGAATCTTGACTTGAAACCATTAATCAGTTTAGAATCACCAGGAAGTTTAATAAATCTCATAGGAGCTATGAGGAAGAAGCTGTCCCACTTTCTATTCAGGTGATTCCAGATTGGCCTGTTCGGACATATGGCAATATCTTCAAGATTCTTATCAAACCAGAAGGAACAAAGATGTAAGAATCTTGATTTGAAACCATTAATCAGTTTAGAATCACCAGGAAGCTGAATAAATCTCATAGGAGTTATGAGGAGGAAGCTATCCTACTTTCTATTCAGGTGATTCAAGATTGGCCTTTTCGGACATATGGCAATATCTTCAAGATTCTTATCAAACCAGAAGGAACAAAGATGTAAGAAGCTTGATTTAAAACCATTAATCAGTTTAGAATCACCAGGAAGTTTAATAAATCTCATAGGAGTTATGAGGAAGAAGCTATCCCACTTTCTATTCAGGTGATTCCAGATTAGCCTGTTCGGACATATGGCAATATCTTCATGATTTTTATCAAACTAGAAGGAACACAGATGTAAGAACCTTGATTTGAAACCATTAATAAGTTTAGAATCACCAGGAAGTTGAGTAAATCTCATAGGAGTTATGAGGAAGAAGATATCCCACTTTCTATTCAGGTGATTCCAGATTAGCATGTTCGGACATATGGCAATATCTTCATGATTTTTATCAAACTAGAAGGAACACAGATGTAACAAGCTTGATTTGAAACCATTAATAAGTTTAGAATCACCAGGAATTTGAGTAAATCTTATAGGAGTTATGAGGAAGAAGCTATCCCACTTTCTATTCAGGTGATTCCAGATTGGCCTGTTCGGACATATGGCAATATCTTCATAATTCTTACCAAACCAGAAGGAACCAAGATGTAAGAAACTTCATTTGAAACCAATAATCAGTTTAGAATTACCAGGAAGTTGAACAAATCTCATAGGAGTTATGAGGAAGAAGCTATCCCACTTTCTATTCAGGTGATTCCAGATGGGCCTGTTCGGACATATGGCAATATCTTCATAATTCTTACCAAACCAGAAGGAACAAAGATGTAAAAATCTTGATTTGAAACCATTAATCAGCTTAGAATCACCAGGAAGTTGAAAAAATCTCATAGGAGTTATGAGGAAGAAGCTATCCAACTTTCTATTCAGGTGATTCCAGCTTGGCCTGCTCGGACATATGGCAATATCTTCAAGATTCTTATCAAACCAGAAGGAACAAAGATGTAAGAAGCTTGATTTGAAACCATTAATCAGTTTAGAATCACCAGGACGCTGAATAAATCTCATAGGAGTTATGAGGAAGAAGATATCCCACTTTCTATTCAGGTGATTCCAGATTAGCCTGTTCGGACATATGGCAATATCTTCATGATTTTTATCAAACTAGAAGGAACACAGATGTAACAAGCTTGATTTGAAACCATTAATAAGTTTAGAATCACCAGGAATTTGAGTAAATCTTATAGGAGTTATGAGGAAGAAGCTATCCCACTTTCTATTCAGGTGATTCCAGATTGGCCTGTTCGGACATATGACAATATCTTCAAGATTCTTATCAAACCAGAAGGAACCAAGATTTAAGACACTTGATTTGAAACCATTAGTCAGTTTAGAATCACCAGGAAGTTTAATAAATCTCATAGGAGTTATGAGGAATAAGCTATCCCACTTTCTATTCAGGTGATTCCAGATTGGCCTATTCGGACATATGGCAATATCTTCAAGATTTTTATCAAACCAGAAGGAACAAAGATGTAAGAAGCCTGATTTGAAACCATTAATAAGATTAGAATCACCAGGAAGCTGAATAAATCTCATAAGATTTATGAGGAAGAAGCTATCCCACTTTCTATTCAGGTGATTCCAGATTGGCCTGTTCGGACATATGGCAATATCTTCAAGATTCTTATCAAACCAGAAGGAACCAAGATGTAAGAAACTTGATTTGAAACCATTAATCAGTTTAGAATCACCAGGAAGTTTAATAAATATCATAGGAGTTATGAGGAAGAAGCTATCCCACTTTCTATTCAGGTGATTCTAGATTAGCCTGTTCGGACATATGGCAATATCTTCATGATGTTTGTCAAACTAGAAGGAACACAGATGTAAGAAGCTTGATTTGAAACCATTAATAAGTTTAGAATCACCAGGAAGTTGAGTAAATCTCATAGGAGTTATGAGGAAGAAGATATCCCACTTTCTAATCAGGTGATTCCAGATTAGCCTGTTCGGACATATGGCAATATCTTCATAATTCTTATCAAACCAGAAGGAACCAAGATGTAAGAAACTTGATTTGAAACCATTAATCAGTTTAGAATCACCAGTAAGTTTAATAAATCTCATAGGAGTTATGAGGAAGAAGCTATCTCACTATCTATTCAGGTGATTCCAGATTATCCTGTTCGGACATATGGCAATATCTTCATGATTTTTATCAAACTAGAAGGAACACAGATGTAAGAAGCTTGATTTGAAACCATTAATAAGTTTAGAATCACCAGGAAGTTGAGTAAATCTCATAGGAGGTATGAGGAAGAAGATATCCCACTTTCTATTCAGGTGATTCCAGATTAGCCTGTTCGGACATATGGCAATATCTTTATAATTCTTATCAAACCAGAAGGAACAAAGATGTAAGAAGCTTGATTTGAAACCATTAATCAGTTTAGAATCACCAGGAAGTTGAATAAATCTCATAGGAGTAATGAGGAAGAAGCTATCCCACTTTCTATTCAGGTGATTCCAGCTTGGCCTGCTCGGACATATGGCAATATCTTCAAGATTCTTATCAAACCAGAAGGAACAAAGATGTAAGAAGCTTGATTTGAAACCATTAATCAGTTTAGAATCACCAGGACGCTGAATAAATCTCATAGGAGTTATGAGGAAGAAGTTATCCCACTTTCTATTCAGGTGATTCCAGATTGGCCTGTTCGGACATATGGCAATATCTTCAAGATTCTTATCAAACCAGAAGGAACCAAGATGTAAGAAACTTGATTTGAAACCAATAATAAGTTTAGAATCACCAGGAAGTTGAACAAATATCATAGGAGTTATGAGGAAGAAGCTATCCCAGTTTCTATTCAGGTGATTCCAGAATGGCCTGTTCGGACATATGACAATATCTTCAAGATTCTTATCAAACCAGAAGAAAAAAAGATGTAAGAATCTTGATTTGAAACCATTAATCAGTTTAGAATCACCAGGAAGTTTAATAAATCTCATAGGAGTTCTGAGGAAGAAGCTATCCCACTTTCTATTCAGGTGATTCCAGATTGGCATGTTCGGACATATGACAATATCTTCAAGATTCTTATCAAACCAGAAGGAACAAAGATGTAAGAATCTTGACTTGAAACCATTAATCAGTTTAGAATCACCAGGAAGTTTAATAAATCTCATAGGAGCTATGAGGAAGAAGCTGTCCCACTTTCTATTCAGGTGATTCTAGATTGGCCTGTTCGGACATATGACAATATCTTCAAGATTCTTATCAAACCAGAAGGAACAAAGATGTAAGAATCTTGATTTGAAACCATTAATCAGTTTAGAATCACCAGGAAGCTGAATAAATCTCATAGGATTTATGAGGTAGAAGCTATCCCACTTTCTATTCAGGTGATTCCAGATTGGCCTGTTCGGACATATGGCAATATCTTCAAGATTCTTATCAGACCAGAAGGAACAAAGATGTAAGAAGCTTGATTTAAAACCATTAATCAGTTTAGAATCAACAGGAAGCTGAATAAATCTCATAGGAGTTATGAGGAGGAAGCTATCCTACTTTCTATTCAGGTGATTCAAGATTGGCCTTCTCGGACATATGGCAATATCTTCAAGATTCTTATCAAACCAGAAGGAACAAAGATGTAAGAAGCTTGATTTAAAACCATTAATCAGTTTAGAATCACCAGGAAGTTTAATAAATCTCATAGGAGTTATGAGGAAGAAGCTATCCCACTTTCTATTCAGGTGATTCCAGATTAGCCTGTTCGGACATATGGCAATATCTTCATAATTTTTATCAAACTAGAAGGAACACAGATGTAAGAACCTTGATTTGAAACCATTAATAAGATTAGAATCACCAGGAAGTTGAGTAAATCTCATAGGAGTTATGAGGAAGAAGATATCCCACTTTCTATTCAGGTGATTCCAGATTAGCCTGTTCGGACATATGGCAATATCTTCATGATTTTTATCAAACTAGAAGAACACAGATGTAACAAGCTTGATTTGAAACCATTAATAAGTTTAGAATCACCAGGAATTTGAGTAAATCTTATAGGAGTTATGAGGAAGAAGCTATCCCACTTTCTATTCAGGTGATTCCAGATTGGCCTGTTCGGACATATGGCAATATCTTCACAATTCTTACCAAACCAGAAGGAACCAAGATGTAAGAAACTTCATTTGAAACCAATAATCAGTTTAGAATCACCAGGAAGTTGAAAAAATCTCATAGGAGTTATGAGGAAGAAGCTATCCCACTTTCTATTCAGGTGATTCCAGATTGGCCTGTTCGGACATATGACAATATCTTCAAGATTCTTATCAAACCAGAAGCAACAAAGATGAAAGAAGCCTGATTTGAAACCATTAATCAGTTTAGTATCACCAGGAAGCTGAATAAATCTCATAGGAGTTATGAGGAAGAAGCTATCCCACTTTCTATTCAGGTGATTCCAGATTGGCCTGTTCGGACATATGGCAATATCTTCAAGATTCTTATCAAACCAGAAGGAACCAAGATGTAAGAAACTTGATTTGAAACCAATAATCAGTTTAGAATCACCAGGAAGTTGAACAAATCTCATAGGAGTTATGAGGAAGAAGCTATCCCACTTTCTATTCAGGTGATTCCAGATTGGCCTGTTCGGACATATGGCAATATCTTAAAGATTCTTATCAAACCAGAAGGAACCAAGATGTAAGAAACTTAATTTGAAACCAATATTCAGTTTAGAATCACCAGGAAGTTGAACAAATCTCATAGGAGTTATGAGGAAGAAGCTATCCCACTTTCTATTCAGGTGATTCCAGAATGGCCTGTTCGGATATATGACAATATCTTCAAGATTCTTATCAAACCAGAAGGAACCAAGATGTAAGAAACTTGATTTGAAACCATTAATCATTTTAGAATCATCATGAAGTTTAATAAATCTCATAGGAGTTATGAGGAAAGAAGCTATCCCACTTTCTATTCAGGTGATTCCAGATTGGCCTGTTCGGACATATGGCAATATCTTCAAGATTCTTATCAAACCAGAAGGAACAAAGATGTAAGAAGCTTGATTTTAAATCATTAATCAGTTTAGAATCACCAGGAAGCTGAATAAATCTCATAGGATTTATGAGGAAGAAGCTATCCCACTTTCTATTCAAGTGATTCCAGATTGGCCTGTTCGGACATATGGTAATATCTTCAAGATTCTTATCAAACCAGAAGGAACCAAGATGTAAGAAACTTGATTTGAAACCATTAATCAGTTTAGAATCACCAGGAAGTTTAATAAATCTCATAGGAGTTATGAGGAAGAAGCTATCCCACTTTCTATTCAGGTGATTCCAGATTAGCCTGTTCGGACATATGGCAATATCTTCATGATTTTTATCAAACTAGAAGGAACACAGATGTAAGAACCTTGATTTGAAACCATTAATAAGATTAGAATCACCAGGAAGTTGAGTAAATCTCATAGGAGTTATGAGGAAGAAGATATCCCACTTTCTATTCAGGTGATTCCAGATTAGCCTGTTCGGACATATGGCAATATCTTCATGATTTTTATCAAACTAGAAGAACACAGATGTAACAAGCTTGATTTGAAACCATTAATAAGTTTAGAATCACCAGGAATTTGAGTAAATCTTATAGGAGTTATGAGGAAGAAGCTATCCCACTTTCTATTCAGGTGATTCCAGATTGGCCTGTTCGGACATATGGCAATATATTCACAATTCTTACCAAACCAGAAGGAACCAAGATGTAAGAAACTTCATTTGAAACCAATAATCAGTTTAGAATCACCAGGAAGTTGAACAAATCTCATAGGAGTTATGAGGAAGAAGCTATCCCACTTTCTATTCAGGTGATTCCAGATTGGCCTGTTCGGACATATGACAATATCTTCAAGATTCTTATCAAACCAGAAGGAAGAAAGATGAAAGAAGCCTGATTTGAAACCATTAATCAGTTTAGTATCACCAGGAAGCTGAATAAATCTCATAGGAGTTATGAGGAAGAAGCTATCCCACTTTCTATTCAGGTGATTCCAGATTGGCCTGTTCGGACATATGGCAATATCTTCAAGATTCTTATCAAACCAGAAGGAACCAAGATGTAAGAAACTTGATTTGAAACCAATAATCAGTTTAGAATCACCAGGAAGTTGAACAAATCTCATAGGAGTTATGAGGAAGAAGCTATCCCACTTTCTATTCAGGTGATTCCAGATTGGCCTGTTCGGACATATGGCAATATCTTAAAGATTCTTATCAAACCAGAAGGAACCAAGATGTAAGAAACTTAATTTGAAACCAATATTCAGTTTAGAATCACCAGGAAGTTGAACAAATCTCATAGGAGTTATGAGGAAGAAGCTATCCCACTTTCTATTCAGGTGATTCCAGAATGGCCTGTTCGGATATATGACAATATCTTCAAGATTCTTATCAAACCAGAAGGAACCAAGATGTAAGAAACTTGATTTGAAACCATTAATCATTTTAGAATCATCATGAAGTTTAATAAATCTCATAGGAGTTATGAGGAAAGAAGCTATCCCACTTTCTATTCAGGTGATTCCAGATTGGCCTGTTCGGACATATGGCAATATCTTCAAGATTCTTATCAAACCAGAAGGAACAAAGATGTAAGAAGCTTGATTTGAAATCATTAATCAGTTTAGAATCACCAGGAAGCTGAATAAATCTCATAGGATTTATGTGGAAGAAGCTATCCCACTTTCTATTCAAGTGATTCCAGATTGGCCTGTTCGGACATATGGTAATATCTTCAAGATTCTTATCAAACCAGAAGGAACCAAGATGTAAGAAACTTGATTTGAAACCATTAATCAGTTTAGAATCACCAGGAAGTTTAATAAATCTCATAGGAGTTATGAGGAAGAAGCTATCCCACTTTCTATTCAGGTGATTCCAGATTAGCCTGTTCGGACATATGGCAATATCTTCATGATTTTTATCAAACTAGAAGGAACACAGATGTAAGAACCTTGATTTGAAACCATTAATAAGATTAGAATCACCAGGAAGTTGAGTAAATCTCATAGGAGTTATGAGGAAGAAGATATCCCACTTTCTATTCAGGTGATTCCAGATTAGCCTGTTCGGACATATGGCAATATCTTCATGATTTTTATCAAACTAGAAGAACACAGATGTAACAAGCTTGATTTGAAACCATTAATAAGTTTAGAATCACTAGGAATTTGAGTAAATCTTATAGGAGTTATGAGGAAGAAGCTATCCCACTTTCTATTCAGGTGATTCCAGATTGGCCTGTTCGGACATATGGCAATATATTCACAATTCTTACCAAACCAGAAGGAACCAAGATGTAAGAAACTTCATTTGAAACCAATAATCAGTTTAGAATCACCAGGAAGTTGAACAAATCTCATAGGAGTTATGAGGAAGAAGCTATCCCACTTTCTATTCAGGTGATTCCAGATTGGCCTGTTCGGACATATGACAATATCTTCAAGATTCTTATCAAACCAGAAGGAAGAAAGATGAAAGAAGCCTGATTTGAAACCATTAATCAGTTTAGTATCACCAGGAAGCTGAATAAATCTCATAGGAGTTATGAGGAAGAAGCTATCCCACTTTCTATTCAGGTGATTCCAGATTGGCCTGTTCGGACATATGGCAATATCTTCAAGATTCTTATCAAACCAGAAGGAACCAAGATGTAAGAAACTTGATTTGAAACCAATAATCAGTTTAGAATCACCAGGAAGTTGAACAAATCTCATAGGAGTTATGAGGAAGAAGCTATCCCACTTTCTATTTAGGTCATTCCAGATTGGCCTGTTCGGACATATGGCAATATCTTAAAGATTCTTATCAAACCAGAAGGAACCAAGATGTAAGAAACTTAATTTGAAACCAATATTCAGTTTAGAATCACCAGGAAGTTGAACAAATCTCATAGGAGTTATGAGGAAGAAGCTATCCCACTTTCTATTCAGGTGATTCCAGAATGGCCTGTTCGGATATATGACAATATCTTCAAGATTCTTATCAAACCAGAAGGAACCAAGATGTAAGAAACTTGATTTGAAACCATTAATCATTTTAGAATCATCATGAAGTTTAATAAATCTCATAGGAGTTATGAGGAAAGAAGCTATCCCACTTTCTATTCAGGTGATTCCAGATTGCCCTGTTCGGACATATGGCAATATCTTCAAGATTCTTATCAAACCAGAAGGAACAAAGATGTAAGAAGCTTGATTTGAAATCATTAATCAGTTTAGAATCACCAGGAAGCTGAATAAATCTCATAGGATTTATGAGGAAGAAGCTATCCCACTTTCTATTCAAGTGATTCCAGATTGGCCTGTTCGGACATATGGTAATATCTTCAAGATTCTTATCAAACCAGAAGGAACCAAGATGTAAGAAACTTGATTTGAAACCATTAATCAGTTTAGAATCACCAGGAAGTTTAATAAATCTCATAGGAGTTATGAGGAAGAAGCTATCCCACTTTCTATTCAGGTGATTCCAGATTCGCCTGTTCGGACATATGGCAATATCTTCATGATTTTTATCAGACTAGAAGGAACACAGATGTAAGAAGATTGATTTGAAACCATTAATAAGTTTAGAATCACCAGGAAGTTGAGTAAATCTCATAGGAGTTATGAGGAAGAAGCTATCCCACTTTCTATTCAGGTGATTCCAGATTAGCCTGTTCGGACGTATGGCAATATCTTCATGATTTTTATCAAACTAGAAGGAACACAGATGTAATAAGCTTGATTTGAAACCATTTATAAGTTTAGAATCACCAGGAAGTTGAGTAAATCTCATAGGAGTTATGTGGAAGAAGATATCCCACTTTCTATTCAGGTGATTCAAGATTAGCCTGTTCGGACATATGGCAATATCTTCATGATTTTTATCAAAACTAGAAGGAACACAGATGTAAGAAGCTTGATTTGAAACCATTAATAAGTTAAGAATCACCAGGAAGTTTAATAAATCTCATAGGAGTTATGAGGAAGAAGCTATCCCACTTTCTATTCAGGTGATTCCAGATTAGCCTGTTCGGACATATGGCAATATCTTCATAATTCTTATCAAACCAGAAGGAACAAAGATGTAAGAAGCTTAATTTGAAACCATTAATCAGTTTAGAATTACCAGGAAGTTTAATAAATCTCATAGGAGTTATGAGGAAGAAGCTATCCCACTTTCTATTCAGGTGATTCCAGATTAGCCTGTTCGGACATATGGTAATATCTTCATAATTCTTATCAAACCAGAAGGAACAAAGATGTAAGAAGCTTGATTTGAAACCATTAATCAGTTTACAATCACCAGGAAGCTTAATAAATCTCATAGGAGTTATGAGGAAGAAGCTATCCCACTTTCTATTCAGTTGATTCCAGATTGGCCTGTTCGGACATATGGCAATATCTTCATGATTTTTATCAAACTAGAAGGAACACATATGTAAGAAGCTTGATTTGAAACCATTAATAAGTTTAGAATCACCAGGAAGTTGAGTAAATCTCATAGGTGTTATGAGGAAGAAGCTATCCCACTTTCTATTCAGGTGATTCCAGATTGGCCTGTTCGGACATATGGCAATATCTTCATAATTCTTAACAAACCAGAAGGAACCAAGATGTAAGAAACCTGATTTAAAACCAATAATCAGTTTAGAATCACCAGGAAGTTGAAAAAATCTCAAAGGAGTTATGAGGAAGAAGCTATCCCACTTTCTATTCAGGTGATTCCAGATTGACCTGTTCGGACATATGACAATATCTTCAAGATTCTTATCAAACCAGAAGGAACCAAGATTTAAGACACTTGATTTGAAACCATTAATCAGTTTAGAATCACCAGGAAGTTTAATAAATCTCATAGGATTTATGAGGAAGAATCTATCCCACTTTCTATTCAGGTGATTCCAGATTGGCATGTTCGGACATATGGCAATATCTTCAAGATTCTTATCAAACCAGAAGGAACCAAGATGTAAGAAACTTGATTTGAAACCATTAATCAGTTTAGAATCACCAGGAAGTTTAATAAATATCATAGGAGTTATGAGGAAGAAGATATCCCACTTTCTATTAAGGTGATTCCAGATTAGCATGTTCGGACATATGGCAATATCTTCATAATTCTTATCAAACCAGAAGGAACCAAGATGTAAGAAACCATTAATCAGTTTAGAATCACCAGGAAGTTTAATAAATATCATAGGAGTTATGAGGAAGAAGATATCCCACTTTCTATTAAGGTGATTCCAGATTAGCATGTTCGGACATATGGCAATATCTTCATAATTCTTATCAAACCAGAAGGAACCAAGATGTAGGAAACTTGATTTGAAACCATTAATCAGTTTAGAATCACCAGGAAGTTTAATAAATCTCATAGGAGTTATGAGGAAGAAGATATCCCACTTTCTATTCAGGTGATTCCAGATTAGCCTGTTCGGACATATGGCAATATCTTCATGATTTTTATCAAACTAGAAGGAACACAGATGTAAGAAGCTTGATTTGAAACCATTAATAAGTTTAGAATCACCAGGAAATTGAGTAAATCTCATAGGTGTTATGAGGAAGAAGATATCCCACTTTCTATTCAGGTGATTCCAGATTAGCCTGTTCGGACATATGGCAATATCTTCAAGATTCTTATCAAACCAGAAGGAACCAAGATGTAAGAAACTTGATTTGAAACCATTAATCAGTTTAGAATCACCAGGAAGTATAATAAATATCATAGGAGTTATGAGGAAGAAGATATCCCACTTTCTATTAAGGTGATTCCAGATTAGCATGTTCGGACATATGGCAATATCTTCATAATTCTTATCAAACAAGAAGGAACCAAGATGTAAGAAACTTGATTTGAAACCATTAATCAGTTTAGAATCACCAGGAAGTTTAATAAATCTCATAGGAGTTATGAGGAAGAAGCTATCCCACTTTCTATTCAGGTGATTCCAGATTGGCCTGTTCGGACATATGACAATATCTTCAAGATTCTTATCAAACCAGAAGGAACCAAGATTTAAGACACTTGATTTGAAACCATTAATCAGTTTAGAATCACCAGGAAGTTTAATAAATCTCATAGGATTTATGAGGAAGAATCTATCCCACTTTCTATTCAGGTGATTCCAGATTGGCCTGTTCGGACATATGGCAATATCTTCAAGATTCTTATCAAACCAGAAGGAACCAAGATGTAAGAAACTTGATTTGAAACCATTAATCAGTTTAGAATCACCAGGAAGTTTAATAAATATCATAGGAGTTATGAGGAAGAAGATATCCCACTTTCTATTAAGGTGATTCCAGATTAGCATGTTCGGACATATGGCAATATCTTCATAATTCTTATCAAACCAGAAGGAACCAAGATGTAAGAAGCTTGATTTGAAACCATTAATCAGTTTAGAATCACCAGGAAGTTTAATATATCTCATAGGAGTTATGAGGAAGAATCTATCCCACTTTCTATTCAGGTGATTCCAGATTGGCCTATTCGGACATATGGAAATATCTTCAAGATTCTTATCAAACCAGAAGGAACCAAGATGTAAGAAACTTGATTTGAAACCATTAATCAGTTTAGAATCACCAGGAAGTTGAATAAATCTAAAAGGAGTTATGAGGAAGAAGATATCCCACTTTCTATTAAGGTGATTCCAGATTAGCATGTTCGGACATATGGCAATATCTTCATAATTCTTATCAAACCAGAAGGAACCAAGATGTAAGAAACTTGATTTGAAACCATTAATCAGTTTAGAATCACCAGGAAGTTTAATAAATCTCATAGGAGTTATGAGGAAGAAGCTATCCCACTTTCTATTCAGGTGATTCCAGATTAGTCTGTTCGGACATATGGCAATATCTTCATGATTTTTATCAAACTAGAAGGAACACAGATGTAAGAAGCTTGATTTGAAACCATTAATAAGTTTAGAATCACCAGGAAGTTGAGTAAATCTCATAGGTGTTATGAGGAAGAAGATATCCCACTTTCTATTCAGGTGATTCCAGATTAGCCTGTTCGGACATATGGCAATATCTTCATAATTCTTATCAAACCAGAAGGAACCAAGATGTAAGAAACTTGATTTGAAACCATTAAGCAGTTTATAATCACTAGGAAGTTTAATAAATCTCATAGGAGTTATGAGGAAGAAGCTATCCCACTTTCTATTCAGGTGATTCCAGATTAGCCTGTTCGGACATATGGCAATATCTTCATGATTTTTATCAAACTAGAAGGAACACAGATGTAAGAAGATTGATTTGAAACCATTAATAAGTTTAGAATCACCAGGACGTTGAGTAAATCTCATAGGAGTTATGAGGAAGAAGCTATCCCACTTTCTATTTAGGTGATTCCAGATTGGCATGTTCGGACATATGGCAATATCTTCAAGATTCTTATCAAACCAGAAGGAACCAAGATGTAAGAAACTTGATTTGAAACCATTAATCAGTTTAGAATCACCAGGAAGTTTAATAAATATCATAGAAGTTATGAGGAAGAAGATATCCCACTTTCTATTAAGGTGATTCCAGATTAGCATGTTCGGACATATGGCAATATCTTCATAATTCTTATCAAACCAGAAGGAACCAAGATGTAAGAAGCTTGATTTGAAACCATTAATCAGTTTAGAATCACCAGGAAGTTGAATAAATCTCATAGGAGTTATGAGGAAGAAGCTATCCCACTTTCTATTCAGGTGATCCAGATTAGCCTGTTCGGAATTATGGCAATATCTTCATGATTCTTATCAAACCAGAAAGAAGAAAAGATGTTAGAAGCTTGATTTGAAACCATTAATCAGTTTAGAATCACCAGAAAGTTTAATAAATTTCATAGGAGTTATGAGGAAGAAGCTATCCCACTTTCTATTCAGGTGATTCTAGATTGGCCTGTTCGGACATATGGCAATATCTTCAAGATTCTTATCAAACCAGAAGGAACAAAGATGTAAGAAGCTTGATTTAAAACCATTAATCAGTTTAGAATCACCAGGAAGCTGAATAAATCTCATAGGAGTTATGAGGAAGAAGCTATCCCACTTTCTATTTAGGTGATTCCAAATTGGCATGTTCGGACATATGGCAATATCTTCAAGATTCTTATCAAACCAGAAGGAACCAAGATGTAAGAAACTTTATTTGAAACAAATAATAAGTTTAGAATCACCAGGAAGTTGAACAAATATCATAGGAGTTATGAGGAAGAAGCTATCCCAGTTTCTATTCAGGTGATTCCAGAATGGCCTGTTCGGACATATGACAATATCTTCAAGATTCTTATCAAACCAGAAGGAACCTATATTTAAGAAACTTGATTTGAAACCATTAATCAGATTAGAATCACCAGGAAGTTTAATAAATCTCATAGGAGTTATGAGGAAGAAGCTATCCCACTTTCTATACAGGTGATTCCAGATTGGGATGTTCGGACATATGGCAATATCTTCAAGATTCTTATCAAACCAGAAGGAAAAAAGATGTAAGAAGCTTGATTTGAAACCATTAATCAGTTTAGAATCACCATGAAGTTTAATAAATCTCATAGGAGCTACGAGGAAGAAGCTATCCCACTTTCTATTCAGGTGATTCCAGATTGGCCTGTTCGGACATATGGCAATATCTTCAAGATTCTTATCAAACCAGAAGGAACAAAGATGTAAGAAGCTTGATTTGAAACCATTAATCAGTTTAGAATCACCAGGAAGCTGAATAAATCTCATAGGATTTATGAGAAAAAAGCTATCCCACTTTCTATTCAGGTGATTCCATAATGGCCTGTTCGGACATATGGCAATATCTTCATGATTTTTATCAAACTAGAAGGAACACAGATGTAAAAAGCTTGATTTGAAACCATTAATAAGTTTAGCATCACCAGGAATTTGAGTAAATCTCATAGGAGTTATGAGGAAGAAGATATCCCACTTTCTATTCATGTGATTCCAGATTAGCCTGTTCGGACATATGGCAATATCTTCATAATTCTTATCAAACCAGAATGAACAAAGATGTAAGAAGCTTGATTTGAAACAATTAATCAGTTTAGAATCACCAGGAAGTTGAATAAATCTAATAGGAGTTATGAGGAAGAAGCTATCCCACTTTCTATTTAGGTGATTCCAGATTGGCCTGTTCGGACATATGGCAATATCTTCAAGATTCTTATCAAACCAGAAGGAACCAAGATGTAAGAAACTTGATTTGAAACCATTAATCAGTTTAGAATCACCAGGAAGTTTAATAAATATCATAGGAGTTATGAGGAAGAAGATATCCCACTTTCTATTAAGGTGATTCCAGATTAGCATGTTCGGACATATGGCAATATCTTCATAATTGTTATCAAACCAGAAGGAACCAAGATGTAAGAAGCTTGATTTGAAACCATTAATCAGTTTAGAATCACCACGAAGTTGAATAAATCTCATAGGAGTTATGAGGAAGAAGCTATCCCACTTTCTATTCAGGTGATCCAGATTAGCCTGTTCGGAATTATGGCAATATCTTCATGATTCTTATCAAACCAGAAGGAAGAAAAGATGTTAGAAGCTTGATTTGAAACCATTAATCAGTTTAGAAAAACCAGAAAGTTTAATAAATTTCATAGGAGTTATGAGGAAGAAGTTATCCCACTTTCTATTCAGGTGATTCCAGATTGGCCTGTTCGGACATATGGCAATATCTTCAAGATTCTTATCAAACCAGAAGGAACAAAGATGTAAGAAGCTTGATTTAAAACCATTAATCAGTTTAGAATCACCAGGAAGCTGAATAAATCTCATAGGAGTTATGAGGAAGAAGCTATCCCACTTTCTATTTAGGTGATTCCAAATTGGCCTGTTCGGACATATGGCAATATCTTCAAGATTCTTATCAAACCAGAAGGAACCAAGATGTAAGAAACTTTATTTGAAACCAATAATAAGTTTAGAATCACCAGGAAGTTGAACAAATCTCATAGGAGTTATGAGGAAGAAGCTATCCCACTATCTATTCAGGTGATTCCAGAATGGCCTGTTCGGACATATGACAATATCTTCAAGATTCTTATCAAACCAGAAGGAACCTATATTTAAGAAACTTGATTTGAAACCATTAATCAGATTAGAATCACCAGGAAGTTTAATAAATCTCATAGGAGTTATGAGGAAGAAGCTATCCCACTTTCTATACAGGTGATTCCAGATTGGGATGTTCGGACATATGGCAATATCTTCAAGATTCTTATCAAACCAGAAGGAACAAAGATGTAAGAAGCTTGATTTGAAACCATTAATCAGTTTAGAATCACCATGAAGTTTAATAAATCTCATAGGAGCTATGAGGAAGAAGCTATCCCACTTTCTATTCAGGTGATTCCAGATTGGCCTGTTCGGACATATGGCAATATCTTCAAGATTCTTATCAAACCAGAAGGAACAACGATGTAAGAAGCTTGATTTGAAACCATTAATCAGTTTAGAATCACCAGGAAGCTGAATAAATCTCATAGGATTTATGAGGAAAAAGCTATCCCACTTTCTATTCAGGTGATTCCAGAATGGCCTGTTCGGACATATGGCAATATCTTCATGATTTTTATCAAACTAGAGGGAACACAGATGTAAAAAGCTTGATTTGAAACCATTAATAAGTTTAGAATCACCAGGAATTTGAGTAAATCTCATAGGAGTTATGAGGAAGAAGATATCCCACTTTCTATTCATGTGATTCCAGATTAGCCTGTTCGGACATATGGCAATATCTTCATAATTCTTATCAAACCAGAATGAACAAAGATATAAGAAGCTTGATTTGAAACAATTAATCAGTTTAGAATCACCAGGAAGTTGAATAAATCTAATAGGAGTTATGAGGAAGAAGCTATCCCACTTTCTATTAAGGTGATTCCAGATTGGCCTGTTCATAAATATGGCAATATCTTCAAGATTCTTATCAAACCAGAAGGAAAAAAGATGTAAGAAGCTTGATTTAAAACCATTAATCAGTTTAGAATCACCAGGAAGCTGAATAAATCTCATAGGAGTTATGAGGAGGAAGCTATCCCACTTTCTATTCAGGTGACTCCAGATTGCCCTGTTCGGACATATGACAATATCTTCAAGATTCTAATCAAACCAGAAGGAACAAAGATGTAAGAAGCTTGATTTGAAACTATTAATCAGTTTAGAATCACCAGGAAGTTGAACAAATCTCATAGGAGTTATGAGGAAGAAGCTATCCCACTTTCTATTCAGGTGATTCCAGAATGGCCTCTTCGGACATATGTCAATATCTTCAAGATTCTTATCAAACCATAAGGAACCAAGATGTAAGACACTTGATTTGAAACCATTAATCAGTTTAGAATCTCCAGGAAGTTTAATAAATCTCATAGGAGTTATGAGGAAGAAGCTATCCTACTTTCTATTCAGGTGATTCCAGATTGGCCTGTTCATAAATATGGCAATATCTTCAAGATTCTTATCAAACCAGAAGGAAAAAAGATGTAAGAAGCTTGATTTTAAACCATTAATCAGTTTAGAATCGCCAGGAGTTGAATAAATCTCATAGGAGTTATGAGTAAGAAGCTATCCCACTTTCTATTTAGGTGATTCCAAATTGACCCTGTTCGGACAAATGGCAATATCTTCATGATTCTTATCAAACCAGAAGGAACAAAGATGTAAGAAGTTTGATTTGAAACCATTAATCAGTTTAGAATCACCAGGAAGTTGAATAAATCTCATAGGAGTTATGAGGAAGAAGCTATCCTACTTTCTATTCAGGTGATTCCAGATTGGCCTGTTCAGACATATGGCAATATCTTCATTATTCTTTTCAAACCAGAAGGAACAAAGATGTAAGAAACTTGATTTTAAACCATTAATCAGTTTATAATCGCCAGGAAGTTGAATAAATCTCATAGGAGTTATGAGGAAAAAGCTATCCCACTTTCTATTCAGGTGATTTAAGATTAGCATGTTCGGACATATGGCAATATCTTCATGATTCTTATCAAACCAGAATGAACAAAGATGTAAGAAGCTTGATTTGAAACAATTAATCAGTTTAGAATCACCAGGAAGTTGAATAAATCTAATAGGAGTTATGAGGAAGAAGCTATCCCACTTTCTATTCAGGTGATTCCAGATTGGCTTGTTCATACATATGGCAATATCTTCAAGATTCTTATCAAACCAGAAGGAAAAAAGATGTAAGAAGCTTGATTTAAAACCATTAATCAGTTTAGAATCACCAGGAAGCTGAATAAATCTCATAAGAGTTATGAGGAGGAAGCTATCCCACTTTCTATTCAGGTGATTCCAGATTGTCCTGTTCGGACATATGGCAATATCTTCAAGATTCTTATCAAACCAGAAGGAACAAAGATGTAAGAAGCTTGATTTGAAACCATTAAACAGGTTAGAATCACCAGGAAGTTGAACAAATCTCATAGGAGTTATGAGGAAGAAGCTATCCCACTTTTTATTCAGGTGATTCCAGATTAGCCTGTTCGGACATATGGCAATATCTTCATAATTCTTATCAAACCAGAAGGAACAAAGATGTAAGAAGCTTGATTTGAAACCATTAATCAGTTTAGAATCACCAGGAAATTTAATAAATCTCATAGGAGTTATGAGGAAGAAGCTATCCCACTTTCTATTCAGGTGATACCAGGTTAGCCTGTTCGGACATATGGCAATATCTTCATGATTTTTATCAAACGAGAAGGAACACAGATGTAAGAAGCTTGATTTGAAACCATTAATAAGTTTAGAATCACCAGGAAGTTGAGTAAATCTCATAGGAGTTATGAGGAAGAAGCTATCCCACTTTCTATTCAGGTGATTCCAGATTGGCCTGTTCGGACATATGGCAATATCTTCATAATTCTTATCAAACCAGAAGGAACCAAGATGTAAGAAACTTGATTTGAAACCAATAATCAGTTTAGATTCACCAGGAAGTTGAACAAATCTCAAAGGAGTTATGAGGAAGAAGCTATCCCACTTTCTATTCAGGTGATTCCAGATTGGCCTGTTCGGACATATGACAATATCTTCAAGATTCTTATCAAACCAGAAGGAACCAAGATTTAAGACACTTGATTTGAAACCATTAATCAGTTTAGAATCACCAGGAAGTTTAATAAATCTCATAGGATTTATGAGGAATAATCTATCCCACTTTCTATTCAGGTGATTCCAGATTGGCCTGTTCGGACATATGGCAATATCTTCAAGATTCTTATCAAACCAGAAGGAACCAAGATGTAAGAAACTTGATTTGAAACCATTAATCAGTTTAGAATCACCAGGAAGTTTAATAAATATCATAGGAGTTATGAGGAAGAAGATATCCCACTTTCTATTAAGGTGATTCCATATTAGCATGTTCGGACATATGGCAATATCATCATAATTCTTATCAAACCAGAAGGAACCAAGATGTAAGAAACTTGATTTGAAACCATTAATCAGTTTAGAATCACCAGGAAGTTTAATAAATATCATAGGAGTTATGAGGAAGAAGCTATCCCACTTTCTATTCAGGTGATTCCAGATTAGCCTGTTCGGACATATGGCAATATCTTCATGATTTTTATCAAACTAGAAGGAACACAGATGTAAGAAACTTGATTTGAAACCATTAATAAGTTTAGAATCACCAGGAAGTTGAGTAAATCTCATAGGAGTTATGAGTAAGAAGATATCCCACTTTCTATTCAGGTGATTCCAGATTAGCCTGTTCGGATATATGGCAATATCTTCATAATTCTTAACAAACCAGAAGGAACAAAGATGTAAGAAGCTTGATTTGAAACCATTAATCAGTTTACAATCACCAGGAAGCTTAATAAATCTCATAGGAGATATGAGGAAGAAGCTATCCCACTTTCTATTCAGTTGATTCCAGATTGGCCTGTTCGGACATATGGCAATATCTTCATGATTTTTATCAAACTAGAAGGAACACATAAGTAAGAAGCTTGATTTGAAACCATTAATAAGTTTAGAATCACCAGGAAGTTGAGTAAATCTCATAGGTGTTATGAGGAAGAAGCTATCCCACTTTCTATTCAGGTGATTCCATATTGGCCTGTTCGGACATATGGCAATATCTTCATAATTCTTAACAAACCAGAAGGAACCGAGATGTAAGAAACCTGATTTGAAACCAATAATCAGTTTAGAATCACCAGGAAGTTGAAAAAATCTCAAAGGAGTTATGAGGAAGAAGCTATCCCACTTTCTATTCAGGTGATTCCAGATTGGCCTGTTCGGACATATGACAATATCTTCAAGATTCTTATCAAACCAGAAGGAACCAAGATTTAAGACACTTGATTTGAAACCATTAATCAGTTTAGAATCACCAGGAAGTTTAATAAATCTCATAGGATTTATGAGGAAGAATCTATCCCACTTTCTATTCAGGTGATTCCAGATTGGCCTGTTCGGACATATGGCAATATCTTCAAGATTCTTATCAAACCAGAAGGAACCAAGATGTAAGAAACTTGATTTGAAACCATTAATCAGTTTAGAATCACCAGGAAGTTTAATAAATATCATAGGAGTTATGAGGAAGAAGATATCTCACTTTCTATTAAGGTGATTCCAGATTAGCATGTTCGGACATATGGCAATATCTTCATAATTCTTATCAAACCAGAAGGAACCAAGATGTAAGAAACTTGATTTGAAACCATTAATCAGTTTAGAATCACCAGGAAGTTTAATAAATCTCATAGGAGTTATGAGGAAGAATCTATCCCACTTTCTATTCAGGTGATTCCAGATTGGTCTGTTCGGACATATGGAAATATCTTCAAGATTCTTATCAAACCAGAAGGAACCAAGATGTAAGAAACTTGATTTGAAAACATTAATCAGTTTAGAATCACCAGGAAGTTGAATAAATCTCAAAGGAGTTATGAGGAAGAAGATATCCCACTTTCTATTAAGGTGATTCCAGATTAGCATGTTCGGACATATGGCAATATCTTCATAATTCTTATCAAACCAGAAGGAACCAAGATGTAAGAAACTTGATTTGAAACCATTAATCAGTTTAGAATCACCAGGAAGTTTAATAAATCTCATAGGAGTTATGAGGAAGAAGCTATCCCACTTTCTATTCAGGTGATTCCAGATTAGCCTGTTTGGACATATGGCAATATCTTCATGATTTTTATCAAACTAGAAGGAACACAGATGTACTTGATTTGAAACCATTAATAAGTTTAGAATCACCAGGAAGTTGAGTAAATCTCATAGGTGTTATGAGGAAGAAGATATCCCACTTTCTATTCAGGTGATTCCAGATTAGCCTGTTCGGACATATGGCAATATCTTCATAATTCTTATCAAACCAGAAGGAACCAAGATGTAAGAAACTTGATTTGAAACCATTAAGCAGTTTAGAATCACTAGGAAGTTTAATAAATCTCATAGGAGTTATGAGGAAGAAGCTATCCCACTTTCTATTCAGGTGATTCCAGATTAGCCTGTTCGGACATATGGCAATATCTTCATGATTTTTATCAAACTAGAAGGAACACAGATGTAAGAAGATTGATTTGAAACCATTAATAAGTTTAGAATCACCAGGAAGTTGAGTAAATCTCATAGGAGTTATGAGGAAGAAGCTATTCCACTTTCTATTTAGGTGATTCCAGATTGGCATGTTCGGACATATGGCAATATCTTCAAGATTCTTATCAAACCAGAAGGAACCAAGATGTAAGAAACTTGATTTGAAACCATTAATCAGTTTAGAATCACCAGTAAGTTTAATAAATATCATAGGAGTTATGAGGAAGAAGATATCCCACTTTCTATTAAGGTGATTCCAGATTAGCATGTTCGGACATATGGCAAGATCTTCATAATTCTTATCAAACCAGAAGGAACCAAGATGTAAGAAGCTTGATTTGAAACCATTAATCAGTTTAGAATCACCAGGAAGTTGAATAAATCTCATAGGAGTTATGAGGAAGAAGCTATCCCACTTTCTATTCAGGTGATTCCAGATTGGCCTGTTCGGACATATGGCAATATCTTCAAGATTCTTATCAAACCAGAAGGAACAAAGATGTGAGAAGCTTGATTTAAAACCATTAATCAGTTTAGAATCACCAGGAAGCTGAATAAATCTCATAGGAGTTATGAGGAAGAAGCTATCCCACTTTCTATTTAGGTGATTCCAAATTGGCATGTTCGGACATATGGCAAAATCTTCAAGATTCTTATCAAACCAGAAGGAACCAAGATGTAAGAAACTTGATTTGAAACCAATAATAAGTTTAGAATCTCCAGGAAGTTGAACAAATCTCATAGGAGTTTTGAGGAAGAAGCTATCCGACTATCTATTCAGGTGATTCCAGAATGGCCTGTTCGGACATATGACAATATCTTCAAGATTCTTATCAAACCAGAAGGAACCTATATTTAAGATACTTGATTTGAAACCATTAATCAGATTAGAATCACCAGGAAGTTTAATAAATCTCGGAGGAGTTATGAGGAAGAAGCTATCCCACTTTCTATACAGGTGATTCCAGATTGGGATGTTCGGACATATGGCAATATCTTCAAGATTCTTATCAAACCAGAAGGAACAAAGATGTAAGAAGCTTGATTTGAAAACATTAATCAGTTTAGAATCACCATGAAGTTTAATAAATCTCATAGGAGCTCTGAGGGAGAAGCTATCCCACTTTCTATTCAGGTGATTCCAGATTGGCCTGTTCGGACATATGGCAATATCTTCAAGATTCTTATCAAACCAGAAGGAACAAAGATGTAAGAAGCTTGATTTGAAACCATTAATCAGTTTAGAATCACCAGGAGGCTGAATAAATCTCATAGGATTTATGAGGAAAAAGCTATCCCACTTTCTATTCAGGTGATTCCAGAATGGCCTGTTCGGACATATGGCAATATCTTCATGATTTTTATCAAACTAGAAGGAACACAGATGTAAAAAGCTTGATTTGAAACCATTAATAAGTTTAGAATCACCAGGAATTTGAGTAAATCTCATAGGAGTTATGAGGAAGAAGATATCCCACTTTCTATTCAGGTGATTCCAGATTAGCCTGTTCGGACATATGGCAATATCTTCATAATTCTTATCAAACCAGAATGAACAAAGATGTAAGAAGCTTGATTTGAAACAATTAATCAGTTTAGAATCACCAGGAAGTTGAATAAATCTAATAGGAGTTATGAGGAAGAAGCTATCCCACTTTCTATTCAGGTGATTCCAGATTGGCCTGTTCATAAATATGGCAATATCTTCAAGATTCTTATCAAACCAGAAGGAAAAAAGATGTAAGAAGCTTGATTTAAAACCATTAATCAGTTTAGAATCACCAGGAAGCTGAATAAATCTCATAGGAGTTATGAGGAGGAAGCTATCCCACATTCTATTCAGGTGATTCCAGATTGCCCTGTTCGGACATATGGCAATATCTTCAAGATTCTAATCAAACCAGAAGGAACAAAGATGTAAGAAGCTTGATTTGAAACCATTAATCAGTTTAGAATCACCAGGAAGTTGAACAAAACTCATAGGAGTTATGAGGAAGAAGCTATCCCACTTTCTATTCAGGTGATTCCAGAATGGCCTCTTCGGACATATGTCAATATCTTCAAGATTCTTATCAAACCATAAGGAACCAAGATGTAAGACACTTGATTTGAAACCATTAATCAGTTTAGAATCTCCAGGAAGTTTAATAAATCTCATAGGAGTTATGACGAAGAAGCTATCCCACTTTCTATTCAGGTGATTCCAGATTGGCCTGTTCGGACATATGGCAATATCTTCAAGATTCTTAACAAACCAGAAGGAACAAAGATGTAAGAAGCTTGATTTGAATCCATTAATCATTTAAACCATTAATCAGTTTAGAATCGCCAGGAAGTTGAATAAATCTCATTGGAGTTATGAAGAAGAAGCTATCCTACTTTCTAATCAGGTGATTCTAGATTGGGCTGTTCGGACATATGGCAATATCTTCATGATTCTTATCGAACCAGAAGAAACAAAGATGTAAGAAGCTTGATTTTAAACCATTAATCAGTTTAGAATCGCCAGGAGTTGAATAAATCTCATAGGAGTTATGAGTAAGAAGCTATCCCACTTTCTATTCAGGTGATTCCAGATTGGCCCTGTTCGGACAAATGGCAATATCTTCATGATTCTTATCAAACCAGAAGGAACAAAGATGTAAGAAGTTTGATTTGAAACCATTAATCAGTTTAGAATCACCAGGAAGTTGAATAAATCTCATAGGAGTTATGAGGAAGAAGCTATCCTACTTTCTATTCAGGTGATTCCAGATTGGCATGTTCAGACATATGGCAATATCTTCATTATTCTTTTCAAACCAGAAGGAACAAAGATGTAAGAAACTTGATTTTAAACTATTAATCAGTTTAGAATCGCCAGGAAGTTGAATAAATCTCATAGGAGTTATGAGGAAAAAGCTATCCCACTTTCTATTCAGGTGATTCAAGATTAGCATGTTCGGACATATGGCAATATCTTCATGATTCTTATCAAACCAGAATGAACAAAGATGTAAGAAGCTTGATTTGAAACAATTAATCAGTTTAGAATCACCAGGAAGTTGAATAAATCTAATAGGAGTAATGAGGAAGAAGCTATCCCACTTTCTATTCTGGTGATTCCAGATTGGCATGTTCATACATATGGCAATATCTTCAAGATTCTTATCAAACCAGAAGGAAAAAAGATGTAAGAAGCTTGATTTAAAACCATTAATCAGTTTAGAATCACCAGGAAGCTGAATAAATCTCATAAGAGTTATGAGGAGGAAGCTATCCCACTTTCTATTCAGGTGATTCCAGATTGCCTGTTCGGACATATGGCAATATCTTCAAGATTCTTATCAAACCAGAAGGAACAAAGATGTAAGAAGCTTGATTTGAAACCATTAATCAGGTTAGAATCACCAGGAAGTTGAACAAATCTCATAGGAGTTATGAAGAAGAAGCTATCCCACTTTCTATTCAGGTGATTCCAGAATGGCCTGTTTGGATATATGTCAATATCTTCAAGATTCTTATCAAACCATAAGGAACCAAGATGTAAGACACTTGATTTGAAACCATTGATCAGTTTAGAATCACCAGGAAGTTTAATAAATCTCATAGGAGTTATGAGGAAGAAGCCATCCCACTTTCTATTCAGGTGATTCCAGATTGGCTTGTTCGAACATATGGCAATATCTTCAAGATTCTTATCAAACCAGAAGGAACAAAGATGTAAGAAGCTTGATTTGAATCCATTAATCAGTTTAGAATCGCCAGGAAGTTGAATAAATCTCATAGGAGTTATGAGGAAGAAGCTATCCTACTTTCTATTCAGGTGATTCCATATTGGCCTGTTCGGACATATGGCTATATCTTCATGATTCTTATCGAACCAGAAGGAACAAAGATGTAAGAAGCTTGATTTTAAACCATTAATCAGTTTAGAATCACCAGGAAGTTGAATAAATCTCATAGGAGTTATGAGGAAAAAGCTATCCCACTTTCTATTCAGGTGATTCAAGATTAGCATGTTCGGACATATGACAATATCTTCATGATTCTTATCGAACCAGAAGGAACAAAGATGTAAGAAACTTGATTTTAAACCATTAATCAGTTTAGAATCTCCAGGAAGCTGAATAAATCTTATAGGAGTTATGAGGAAGAAGCTATCCCACTTTCTATTTAGGTGATTCCAAATTGGCCTGTTCGGACATATGGCAAAATCTTCAAGATTCTTATCAAACCAGAAGGAACCAAGATGTAAGAAACTTGATTTGAAACCAATAATAAGTTTAGAATCTCCAGGAAGTTGAACAAATCTCATAGGAGTTATGAGGAAAAAGCTATCCCACTATCTATTCAGGTGATTCCAGAATGGCCTGTTCGGACATATGACAATATCTTCAAGATTCTTATCAAACCAGAAGGAACCTATATTTAAGAAAATTGATTTGAAACCATTAATCAGATTAGAATCACCAGGAAGTTTAATAAATCTCATAGGAGTTATGAGGAAGAAGCTATCCCACTTTCTATACAGGTGATTCCAGATTGGGATGTTCGGACATATGGCAATATCTTCAAGATTCTTATCAAACCAGAAGGAACAAAGATGTAAGAAGCTTGATTTGAAACCATTAATCAGTTTAGAATCACCATGAAGTTTAATAAATCTCATAGGAGCTATGAGGAAGAAGCTATCCCACTTTCTATTCAGGTGATTCCAGATTGGCCTGTTCGGACATATGGCAATATCTTCAAGATTCTTATCAAACCAGAAGGAACAAAGATGTAAGAAGCTTGATTTGAAACCATTAATCAGTTTAGAATCACCAGGAGGCTGAATAAATCTCATAGGATTTTTGAGGAAAAAGCTATCCCACTTTCTATTCAGGTGATTCCAGAATGGCCTGTTCGGACATATGGCAATATCTTCATGATTTTTATCAAACTAAAAGGAACACAGATGTAAAAAGCTTGATTTGAAACCATTAATAAGTTTAGAATCACCAGGAATTTGAGTAAATCTCATAGGAGTTATGAGGAAGAAGATATCCCACTTTCTATTCAGGTGATTCCAGATTAGCCTGTTCGGACATATGGCAATATCTTCATAATTCTTATCAAACCAGAATGAACAAAGATGTAAGAAGCTTGATTTGAAACAATTAATCAGTTTAGAATCACCAGGAAGTTGAATAAATCTAATAGGAGTTATGAGGAAGAAGCTATCCCATTTTCTATTCAGGTGATTCCAGATTGGCCTGTTCATAAATATGGCAATATCTTCAAGATTCTTATCAAACCAGAAGGAAAAAAGATGTAAGAAGCTTGATTTAAAACCATTAATCAGTTTAGAATCACCAGGAAGCTGAATAAATCTCATAGGAGTTATGAGGAGGAAGCTATCCCACTTTCTATTCAGGTGATTCCAGATTGCCCTGTTCGGACATATGGCAATATCTTCAAGATTTTAATCAAACCAGAAGGAACAAAGATGTAAGAAGCTTGATTTGAAACCATTAATCAGTTTAGAATCACCAGGAAGTTGAACAAATCTCATAGGAGTTATGAGGAAGAAGCTATCCCACTTTCTATTCAGGTGATTCCAGAATGGCCTCTTCGGACATATGTCAATATCTTCAAGATTCTTATCAAACCATAAGGAACCAAGATGTAAGACACTTGATTTGAAACCATTAATCAGTTTAGAATCTCCAGGAAGTTTAATAAATCTCATAGGAGTTATGACGAAGAAGCTATCCCACTTTCTATTCAGGTGATTCCAGATTGGCCTGTTCGGACATATGGCAATATCTTCGAGATTCTTAACAAACCAGAAGGAACAAAGATGTAAGAAGCTTGATTTGAATCCATTAATCATTTAAACCATTAATCAGTTTAGAATCGCCAGGAAGTTGAATAAATCTCATTGGAGTTATGAAAAAGAAGCTATCCTACTTTCTAATCAGGTGATTCCAGATTGGGCTGTTCGGACATATGGCAATATCTTCATGATTCTTATTGAACCAGAAGAAACAAAGATGTAAGAAGCTTGATTTTAAACCATTAATCAGTTTAGAATCGCCAGGAGTTGAATAAATCTCATAGGAGTTATGAGTAAGAAGCTATCCCACTTTCTATTCAGGTGATTCCAGATTGGCCCTGTTCGGACAAATGGCAATATCTTCATGATTCTTATCAAACCAGAAGGAACAAAGATGTAAGAAGTTTGATTTGAAACCATTAATCAGTTTAGAATCACCAGGAAGTTGAATAAATCTCATAGGAGTTATGAGGAAGAAGCTATCCTACTTTCTATTCAGGTGATTCCAGATTGGCCTGTTCAGACATATGGCAATATCTTCATTATTCTTTTCAAACCAGAAGGAACAAAGATGTAAGAAACTTGATTTTAAACTATTAATCAGTTTAGAATCGCCAGGAAGTTGAATAAATCTCATAGGAGTTATGAGGAAAAAGCTATCCCACTTTCTATTCAGGTGATTCAAGATTAGCATGTTCGGACATATGGCAATATCTTCATGATTCTTATCAAACCAGAATGAACAAAGATGTAAGAAGCTTGATTTGAAACAATTAATCAGTTTAGAATCACCAGGAAGTTGAATAAATCTAATAGGAGTAATGAGGAAGAAGCTATCCCACTTTCTATTCAGGTGATTCCAGATTGGCCTGTTCATACATATGGCAATATCTTCAAGATTCTTATCAAACCAGAAGGAAAAAGATGTAAGAAGCTTGATTTAAAACCATTAATCAGTTTAGAATCACCACGAAGCTGAATAAATCTCATAAGAGTTATGAGGAGGAAGCTATCCCACTTTCTATTCAGGTGATTCCAGATTGCCTGTTCGGACATATGGCAATATCTTCAAGATTCTTATCAAACCAGAAGGAAAAAAGATGTAAGAAGCTTGATTTGAAACCATTAATCATGTTAGAATCACCAGGAAGTTGAACAAATCTCATAGGAGTTATGAGGAAAAAGCTATCCCACTATCTATTCAGGTGATTCCAGATTGCCTGTTCGGACATATGGCAATATCTTCAAGATTCTTATCAAACCAGAAGGAACAAAGATGTAAGAAGCTTGATTTGAAACCATTAATCATGTTAGAATCTCCAGGAAGTTGAACAAATCTCATAGGAGTTATGAGGAAAAAGCTATCCCACTATCTATTCAGGTGATTCCAGAATGGCCTGTTCGGACATATGACAATATCTTCAAGATTCTTATCAAACCAGAAGGAACCTATATTTAAGAAAATTGATTTGAAACCATTAATCAGATTAGAATCACCAGGAAGTTTAATAAATCTCATAGGAGTTATGAGGAAAAAGCTATCCCACTTTCTATACAGGTGATTCCAGATTGGGATGTTCGGACATATGGCAATATCTTCAAGATTCTTATCAAACCAGAAGGAACAAAGATGTAAGAAGCTTGATTTGAAACCATTAATCAGTTTAGAATCACCATGAAGTTTAATAAATCTCATAGGAGCTATGAGGAAGAAGCTATCCCACTTTCTATTCAGGTGATTCCAGATTGGCCTGTTCGGACATATGGCAATATCTTCAAGATTCTTATCAAACCAGAAGGAACAAAGATGTAAGAAGCTTGATTTGAATCCATTAATCAGTTTAGAATCGCCAGGAAGTTGAATAAATCTCATAGGAGTTATGAGGAAGAAGCTATCCTACTTTCTATTCAGGTGATTCCATATTGGCCTGTTCGGACATATGGCAATATCTTCATGATTCTTATCAAACCAGAAGGAACAAAGATGTAAGAAGCTTGATTTTAAACCATTAATCAGTTTAGAATCACCAGGAAGTTGAATAAATCTCATAGGAGTTATGAGGAAAAAGCTATCCCACTTTCTATTCAGGTGATTCAAGATTAGCATGTTCGGACATATGGCAATATCTTCATGATTCTTATCGAACCAGAAGGAACAAAGATGTAAGAAGCTTGATTTTAAACCATTAGTCAGTTTAGAATCTCCAGGAAGTTGAATAAATCTCATAGGAGTTATGAGGAAGAAGCTATCCCACTTTCTATTCAGGTGATTCCTGATTGGCCTGTTCGGACATATGGCAATATCTTCATGATTCTTATCAAACCAGAAGGAACAAAGATGTAAGAAGCTTGATTTGAAACCATTAATCAGTTTAGAATCACGAGGAATTCGAATAAATCTCATAAGAGTTATGAGGAAGAAGCTATCTCACTTTCTATTCAGGTAATCCTAGATTAGCCTGTTCGGACATATGGCAATATCTTCATGATTCTTATCAAACCAGAAGGAAAAAAGATGTAAGAAGCTTGATTTAAAACCATTAATCAGTTTAGAATCACCAGGAAGCTGAATAAATCTCATAGGAGTTATGAGGAGGAAGCTATCCCACTTTCTATTCAGGTGATTCCAGATTGCCCTGTTCGGACATATGGCAATATCTTCAAGATTTTAATCAAACCAGAAGGAACAAAGATGTAAGAAGCTTGATTTGAAACCATTAATCAGTTTAGAATCACCAGGAAGTTGAACAAATCTCATAGGAGTTATGAGGAAGAAGCTATCCCACTTTATATTCAGGTGATTCCAGAATGGCCTCTTCGGACATATGTCAATATCTTCAAGATTCTTATCAAACCATAAGGAACCAAGATGTAAGACACTTGATTTGAAACCATTAATCAGTTTAGAATCTCCAGGAAGTTTAATAAATCTCATAGGAGTTATGACGAAGAAGCTATCCCACTTTCTATTCAGGTGATTCCAGATTGGCCTGTTCGGACATATGGCAATATCTTCGAGATTCTTAACAAACCAGAAGGAACAAAGATGTAAGAAGCTTGATTTGAATCCATTAATCATTTAAACCATTAATCAGTTTAGAATCGCCAGGAAGTTGAATAAATCTCATTGGAGTTATGAAAAAGAAGCTATCCTACTTTCTAATCAGGTGATTCCAGATTGGGCTGTTCGGACATATGGCAATATCTTCATGATTCTTATTGAACCAGAAGAAACAAAGATGTAAGAAGCTTGATTTTAAACCATTAATCAGTTTAGAATCGCCAGGAGTTGAATAAATCTCATAGGAGTTATGAGTAAGAAGCTATCCCACTTTCTATTCAGGTGATTCCAGATTGGCCCTGTTCGGACAAATGGCAATATCTTCATGATTCTTATCAAACCAGAAGGAACAAAGATGTAAGAAGTTTGATTTGAAACCATTAATCAGTTTAGAATCACCAGGAAGTTGAATAAATCTCATAGGAGTTATGAGGAAGAAGCTATCCTACTTTCTATTCAGGTGATTCCAGATTGGCCTGTTCAGACATATGGCAATATCTTCATTATTCTTTTCAAACCAGAAGGAACAAAGATGTAAGAAACTTGATTTTAAACTATTAATCAGTTTAGAATCGCCAGGAAGTTGAATAAATCTCATAGGAGTTATGAGGAAAAAGCTATCCCACTTTCTATTCAGGTGATTCAAGATTAGCATGTTCGGACATATGGCAATATCTTCATGATTCTTATCAAACCAGAATGAACAAAGATGTAAGAAGCTTGATTTGAAACAATTAATCAGTTTAGAATCACCAGGAAGTTGAATAAATCTAATAGGAGTAATGAGGAAGAAGCTATCCCACTTTCTATTCAGGTGATTCCAGATTGGCCTGTTCATACATATGGCAATATCTTCAAGATTCTTATCAAACCAGAAGGAAAAAGATGTAAGAAGCTTGATTTAAAACCATTAATCAGTTTAGAATCACCACGAAGCTGAATAAATCTCATAAGAGTTATGAGGAGGAAGCTATCCCACTTTCTATTCAGGTGATTCCAGATTGCCTGTTCGGACATATGGCAATATCTTCAAGATTCTTATCAAACCAGAAGGAAAAAAGATGTAAGAAGCTTGATTTGAAACCATTAATCATGTTAGAATCACCAGGAAGTTGAACAAATCTCATAGGAGTTATGAGGAAAAAGCTATCCCACTATCTATTCAGGTGATTCCAGATTGCCTGTTCGGACATATGGCAATATCTTCAAGATTCTTATCAAACCAGAAGGAACAAAGATGTAAGAAGCTTGATTTGAAACCATTAATCATGTTAGAATCTCCAGGAAGTTGAACAAATCTCATAGGAGTTATGAGGAAAAAGCTATCCCACTATCTATTCAGGTGATTCCAGAATGGCCTGTTCGGACATATGACAATATCTTCAAGATTCTTATCAAACCAGAAGGAACCTATATTTAAGAAAATTGATTTGAAACCATTAATCAGATTAGAATCACCAGGAAGTTTAATAAATCTCATAGGAGTTATGAGGAAAAAGCTATCCCACTTTCTATACAGGTGATTCCAGATTGGGATGTTCGGACATATGGCAATATCTTCAAGATTCTTATCAAACCAGAAGGAACAAAGATGTAAGAAGCTTGATTTGAAACCATTAATCAGTTTAGAATCACCATGAAGTTTAATAAATCTCATAGGAGCTATGAGGAAGAAGCTATCCCACTTTCTATTCAGGTGATTCCAGATTGGCCTGTTCGGACATATGGCAATATCTTCAAGATTCTTATCAAACCAGAAGGAACAAAGATGTAAGAAGCTTGATTTGAATCCATTAATCAGTTTAGAATCGCCAGGAAGTTGAATAAATCTCATAGGAGTTATGAGGAAGAAGCTATCCTACTTTCTATTCAGGTGATTCCATATTGGCCTGTTCGGACATATGGCAATATCTTCATGATTCTTATCAAACCAGAAGGAACAAAGATGTAAGAAGTTTGATTTGAATCCATTAATCAGTTTAGAATCGCCAGGAAGTTGAATAAATCTCATAGGAGTTATGAGGAAGAAGCTATCCTACTTTCTATTCAGGTGATTCCATATTGGCCTGTTCGGACATATGGCAATATCTTCATGATTCTTATCAAACCAGAAGGAACAAAGATGTAAGAAGCTTGATTTGAAACCATTAATCAGTTTAGAATCACCATGAAGTTTAATAAATCTCATAGGAGCTATGAGGAAGAAGCTATCCCACTTTCTATTCAGGTGATTCCAGATTGGCCTGTTCGGACATATGGCAATATCTTCAAGATTCTTATCAAACCAGAAGGAACAAAGATGTAAGAAGCTTGATTTGAATCCATTAATCAGTTTAGAATCGCCAGGAAGTTGAATAAATCTCATAGGAGTTATGAGGAAGAAGCTATCCTACTTTCTATTCAGGTGATTCCATATTGGCCTGTTCGGACATATGGCAATATCTTCATGATTCTTATCAAACCAGAAGGAACAAAGATGTAAGAAGCTTGATTTTAAACCATTAATCAGTTTAGAATCACCAGGAAGTTGAATAAATCTCATAGGAGTTATGAGGAAAAAGCTATCCCACTTTCTATTCAGGTGATTCAAGATTAGCATGTTCGGACATATGGCAATATCTTCATGATTCTTATCGAACCAGAAGGAACAAAGATGTAAGAAGCTTGATTTTAAACCATTAGTCAGTTTAGAATCTCCAGGAAGTTGAATAAATCTCATAGGAGTTATGAGGAAGAAGCTATCCCACTTTCTATTCAGGTGATTCCTGATTGGCCTGTTCGGACATATGGCAATATCTTCATGATTCTTATCAAACCAGAAGGAACAAAGATGTAAGAAGCTTGATTTGAAACCATTAATCAGTTTAGAATCACGAGGAATTCGAATAAATCTCATAAGAGTTATGAGGAAGAAGCTATCTCACTTTCTATTCAGGTGATCCTAGATTAGCCTGTTCGGACATATGGCAATATCTTCATGATTCTTATCAAACCGGAAGGAACAAAGATGTAAGAAGCTTGATTTGAAACCATTAATCAGTTTGGAATCACCAGGAAGTTGAATAAATCTCATAGGAGTTATGAGGAAGAAGCTATCCCACTTTCTATTTAGGTGATCCAGATTAGCCTGTTCGGAATTATGACAATATATTCATGATTCTTATCAAACCAGAAGGAACAAAGATGTAAAAAGCTTGTTTTGAAACCATTAATCAGTTAAGAATCTCCAGGAAGTTGAATAAATCTCATAGGAGTTATGAGGAAGAAGCTATCCAACTTTCTGTTCAGGTGATTCAAGATTAGCCTGTTCGGACATATGGCAATATCTTCATGATTCTTATCGAACCAGAAGGAACGAAGATGTAAGAAGATTGATTTTAAACCATTAATCAGTTTAGAATCACCAGGAAGGTGAATAAATCTCATAGGAGTTATGAGTAAGAAGCTTTCCCACTTTCTATTCAGGTGATTCCAGATTGGCCCTTTTCGGACATATGGCAATATCTTCATGATTCTTATAAAACCAGAAGGAACAAAGATGTAAGAAGCTTGATTTGAAACCATTAATCAGTTTATAATCTCCAAAAAGTTGAATAAATCTCATAGGAGTTATGAGGAAGAAGCTATCCCACTTTCTATTCAGGTGATTCAAGATTAGCCTGTTCGTACATATGGCAATATCTTCATGATTCTTATCGAACCAGAAGGAACAAAGATGTAAGAAGCTTGATTGTAAACCATTAATCAGATTAGAATCGCCAAGAAGTTGAATAAATCTCATAGGAGTTATGAGTAAGAAGCTATCCCACTTTCTATTCAGGTGATTCCAGATTTGCCCTGTTCGGACATATGGCAGTATCTTCATGATTCTTATCAAACCAGAAGGAACAAAGATGTAAGAAGCTTGATTTGAAACCATTAATCAGTTTAGAATCACCAGGAAGTTGAATAAATCTCATAGGAGTTATGAGGACGAAGCTATCCTACTTTCTATTCAGGTGATTCTAGATTGGCATGTTCGGACATATGGCAGTATCTTCATTATTCTTATCAAACCATAAGGAACAAAGATGTAAGAAGCTTGATTTGAAACCATTAATCAGTTTAGAATCACCAGGAAGTTGAATAAATCTCATAGAAGTTATGAGGAAGAACCTATCCTACTTTCTATTCAGGTGATCCCAGATTAGCATGTTCGGACATATGGCAATATCTTCATGATTCTTATCAAATCAGAAGGAACAAATATGTAAGAAGCTTGATTTGAAACCATTAATCAGTTTACAATCACCAGGAAGTTGAATAAATCTCATAGGAGTTATGAGTAAGAAGCTATCCCACTTTTTATTCAGGTGAGTCCATATTGGCATGTTCGGACATATGGCAATATCTTCATGATTCTTATCAAACCAGGAGGAACAAAGATGTAAGAAGATTGATTTGAAACCATTAATCAGTTTAGAATCACCAGGAAGTTGAATAAATCTCATAGGAGTTATGAGGTAGAACCTATCCCACTTTCTATTTAGGTGATCCAGATTAGCATGTTCGGAATTATGACAATATCTTCATGATTTTTATCAAACCAGAAGGAACAAAGATGTAAGAAGCTTGATTTGAAACCATTAATCATTTTAGAATCTCCAGGAAGTTGAATAAATCTCATAGGAGTTATGAGGAAGAAGCTATCCAACTTTCTATTCAGGTGATTCAAGATTAGCCTGTTCGGATATATGGCAATATCTTCATGATTCTTATCGAACCCGAAGGAACGAAGATGTAAGAAGATTGATTTTAAACCATTAATCAGTTTAGAATCACCAGGAAGGTGAATAAATCTCATAGGAGTTAAGAGTAAGAAGCTGTCCCACTTTTTATTCAGGTGATTCCAGATTGGCCCTGTTCGGACATATGGCAATATCTTCATGATTCTTATCGAACCAGAAGGAACGAAGATGTAAGAAGCTTGATTTTAAACCATTAATCAGTTTAGAATCGCCAGGAAGTAAAAAATAAATCTCATAGGAGTTATGAGTAAGAAGTTATCCCACTTTCTATTCAGGTGATTCCATATTGGCCCTGTTCGGACATATGGCAATATCTTCATGATTCTTATCAAACCAGAAGGAACAAAGATGTAAGAAGCTTGATTTGAAACCATTAATCAGTTTAGAATCACCAGGAAGTTGAATAAATCTCATAGGAGTTATGAGGAAGAAGCTATCCTACTTTCTATTCAGGTGATTCCAGATTGGCCTGTTCGGACATATGGCAGTATCTTCATTATTCTTATCAAACCATAAGGAACAAAGATGTAAGAAGCTTGATTTGAAACCATTAATCTGTTTAGAATCACCAGGAAGTTGAATAAATCTCATAGAAGTTATGAGGAAGAAGCTATCCTACTTTCTATTCAGGTGATCCCAGATTAGCCTGTTCGGACATATGGCAATATCTTCATGATTCTTATCAAACCAGAAGGAACAAAGATGTAAGAAACTTGATTTGAAACCATTAATCAGTTTACAATCACCAGGAAGTTGAATAAATCTCATAGGAGTTATGAGTAAGAAGCTATCCCACTTTCTATTCAGGTGAGTCCAGATTGGCCTGTTCGGACATATGGCAATATCTTCATAATTCTTATCAAACCAGAAGGAACAAAGATGTAAGAAGCTTGATTTGAAACCATTAATCAGTTTTGAATCACCAGGAAGTTGAATAAATATCATAGGAGTTATGAGGAAGAAGCTATCCCACTTTCTATTTAGGTGATCCAGATTAGCCTGTTCGGAATTATGGCAATATCTTTATGATTCTTATCAAACCAGAAGGAACAAAGATGTAAGAAGCTTGATTTGAAACCATTAATCAGTTTAGAATCTCCAGGAAGTTGAATAAATCTCATAGGAGTTATGAGGAAGAAGCTATCCAACTTTCTATTCAGGTGATTCAAGATTAGCCTGTTCGGACTTATGGCAATATCTTCATGATT
>CM034035.1:23709489-23784616 GCA_019705995.1 Raphanus raphanistrum x Raphanus sativus
ATCTTCTTACTCAAAACTCCTATGAGATTTATTCAACTTCCTGGTTATTCTCCACTGATTAGTGGTTCCCAATCAAGCTTCTTACATCGTGGTTCATCCTGGTTTGATAAGAATGATGAAGATTTTGCCATATGTCCGAACAGGCTAATCTTGAATCACCTGGATAGAAAGTGGGATATCTTCTTACTCACAACTCCTACGAGATTTATTCAACTTCCTGGTTATTCTCCACAGATTAGTGGTTCCCAATCAAGCTTCTTACATCGTGGTTCATCCTGGTCTGATAAGAATCATGAAGATATTGCCTTATGTCCGAACATGCTAATCTGGAATCACCTGGATAGAAAGTGGGATATCTTCTTACTCACAACTCCTATGAGATTTATTCAACTTCCTGGTTATTCTCTACTGATTAGTGGTTCCCAATAAAGCTTCTTACATATTGGTTAATCCAGGTTTAATAAGAATCATGAAGATAATGGCATATGTCCGAACAGGCTAATCTGGAATCATCTGGATAGAAGGCGGGATATCTTCTTACTCACAAAACTTATGAGATTTATTAAAATTCCTTGTTACTCTCCACTGATTAGTGGTTCCCAATCAAGCTTCTTACATATTGGTTCATCCTGGTTTGATAAGAATCATGAAGATAATGGCATATGTCCGAACAGGCTAATCTGGAATCATTTGGATAGAAAGTGGAATATCTTCTTACTCAAAACTCCTATGAGATTTATTCCAGTTCCTGGTTATTCTCCACTGATTACTGGTTCCATATAAAGCTTCTTACATCGTGGTTCATCCTGGTTTGATAAGAATCATGAAGATAATGCCATATGTCCGAACAGGCTAATCTGGAATCACCTGGATAGAAAGTGGGAGATCTTCTTACTCACAACACCTTTGAAGTTTATTCAACTTCCTGGTTATTCTCCACTGATTAGTGGTTCCCAATCAAGCTTCTTACATCGTGGTTCATCCTGGTTTGATATGAAACATGAAGATATTGCCATATGTCCGAACAGGCTAATATGGAATCACCTGGATAGAAAGTGGGATATCTTCTTAATCACAACTCCTATGAGATTTATTCAACTTCCTGGTTATTCTCCACTGATTAGTGGTTCCCAATCAAGCTTCTTACATATTGGTTCATCCTGGTTTGATAAGAATCATGAAGATAATGGCATATGTCCGAACAGGCTAATCTGGAATCATCCGGATAGAAGGTGGAATATCTTCTTACTCACAACACTTATGAGATTTATTCAACTTCCTTGTTACTCTCCACTGATTAGTGGTTCCCAATCAAGCTTCTTACATATTGGTTCATCCTGGTTTGATAAGAATCATGAAGATAATGGCATATGTCCGAACAGGCTAATCTGGAATCATTTGGATAGGAAGTGGGATATCTTCTTACTCAAAACTCCTATGAAATTTATTCAACTTCCTGGTTATTCTCCACTTATTAGTGGTTCCCAATCAAGATTCTTACATCGTGATTCATCCTGGTTTGACAAGAATATGAAGATTTTACCATATGTCCGAACAGGCTAATCTGGTTTCACCTGGATAGAAAGTGGGATATCTTCTTACTCACAACTCCTACGAGATTTATTCAACTTCCTGGTTATTCTCCACTGATTAGTGGTTCCCAATCAAGCTTCTTACATCGTGGTTCATACTGGTTTGATAAGAATCATGAAGATTTTGCCATATGTCCGAACAGGCTAATCTGGAATCACCTGGATAGAAAGAGGGATATCTTCTTACTCACAACTCCTACGAGATTTATTCAACTTCCTGGTTATTCTCCACTGATTAGTGGTTCCCAATCAAGCTTCTTACATCGTGGTTCATCATGGTCTGATAAGAATCATGAAGATATTGCCTTATGTCCGAACAGGCTAATCTGGAATCACCTGGATAGAAAATGGGATATCTTCTTACTTACAACTCCTATGAGATTTATTCAACTTCCTGGTTATTCTCCACTGATTAGTGGTTCCCAATCAAGCTTCTTACATATTGGTTCATCCTGGTTTGATAAGAATCATGAAGATAATGGCATATGTCCGAACATGCTAATCTGGAATCATCTGGATAGAAGGTGGGATATCTTCTTACTCACAACACTTATGAGATTTATTAAAATTCCTTGTTACTCTCCACTGATTAGTGGTTCCCAATCAAGCTTCTTACATATTGGTTCATCCTGGTTTGATAAGAATCATGAAGATAATGGCATATGTCCGAAAAGGCTAATCTGGAATCATTTGGATAGAAAGTGGGATATCTTCTTACTCACAACTCCTACGAAATTTATTCAACTTCCTGGTTAATCTCCACTGATTACTGGTTCCCAATCAAGCTTCTTACATCGTGGTTCATCCTGGTATGATAAGAATCATGAAGATTTTGCTATATGTCCGAACAGGCTTATCTGGAATCACCTGGATAGAAAGTGGGATATCTTCTTACTCACAACTCCTACGAAATTTATTCAACTTCCTGGTTATTCTCCACTGATTAGTGGTTCCCAATCAAGCTTCTTACATCGTGGTTCATCCTGGTCTGATAAGAATCATGAAGATATTGCCATATGTCCGAACAGGCTAATCTCGAATCACCTGGATAGAAAGTGGGATATCTTCTTACTCACAACTCCTATGAGATTTATTCAACTTCCTGGTTATTCTCCACTGATTTGTGGTTCCCAATCAAGCTTCTTACATATTGGTTCATCCTGGTTTGATAAGAATCATGAAGATAATAGCATATGTCCGAACAGGCTAATCTGGAATCATCTGGATAAAAAGTGGGATATCTTCTTACTCACAACTCCTATGAGATTTATTTAACCTCCTGGTTATTCTTCACTGATTAGTGGTTCCAAATAAAACTTCTTAGATCGTGGTTCATCCTGGTTTGATAAGAATCATGAAGATATTGCAATATGTCCGAACAAGTTAATCTGGAATCACCTGGACAGAAAGTGGGATATGTTCTTACTCACAACTCCTATGAGATTTATTTAACTTCCTTGTTACTCTCCACTGATTAGTGGTTACCAATCAAGCTTCTTACATATTGGTTTATCCTGGTTTGATAAGAATCATGAAGATATTGCCATATGTCCGAACATGCTAATCTGGAATCACATGGATAGAAAGTGGGATATCTTTTTCCTCACAACTCCTATGAGATTTATTCAACTTCCTGATTATTCTCCACTGATTAGTGGTTCCCAATCAAGCTTCTTACATATTGGTTCATCCTGGTTTGATAAGAATCATGAAGATAATGGCTTATGTCCGAACAGGCTAATCTGGAATCACATGGATAGAAAGTGGGATATTTTCTTCCTCACAACTCCTATGAGATTTATTCAACTTCCTGGTTATTCTCCACTGATTAGTTGTTCCCAATCAAGCTTCTTACATCGTGGTTCATCCTGGTTTGATAAGAATCATGAAGATTTTGCCATATGTCCGAACAGCCTAATCTGGAATCACCTGGATAGAAAGTGGGATATCTTCTTACTCACAACTCCTACGAGATTTATTCAACTTCCTGGTTATTCTCCACTGATTAGTGGTTCCCAATCAAGCTTCTTACATCGTGGTTCATACTGGTTTGATAAGAATCATGAAGATTTTGCCATATGTCCGAACAGGCTAATCTGGAATCACCTGGATAGAAAGAGGGATATCTTCTTACTCACAACTCCTACGAGATTTATTCAACTTCCTGGTTATTCTCCACTGATTAGTGGTTCCCAATCAAGCTTCTTACATCGTGGTTCATCATGGTCTGATAAGAATCATGAAGATATTGCCTTATGTCCGAACAGGCTAATCTGGAATCACCTGGATAGAAAATGGGATATCTTCTTACTCACAACTCCTATGAGATTTATTCAACTTCCTGGTTATTCTCCACTGATTACTGGTTCCCAATCAAGCTTCTTACATATTGCTTTATCCTGGTTTAATAAGAATCATGAAGATAATGACATATGTCCGAATAGGCTAATCTAGAATCATCTGGATAGAAAGTGGGATATCTTCTTACTCACAACACTTACGAGATTTATTCAACTTCCTGGTTATTCTCCACTGATTAGTGGTTCCAAATAAAGCTTCTTAGATCGTGGTTCATCCTGGTTTGATAAGAATCATGAAGATATTGCCATATGTCCGAACAGGCTAATCTGGAATCACCTCGATAAAAAGTTGGAGATCTTCTTACTCACAACACCTATGAGGTTTATTCAAATTCCTGGTTATTCTCCACTGATTAGTTGTTCCCAATCAAGCTTCTTACATCGTGGTTCATCCTGGTTTGATATGAAACATGAAGATATTGCCATATGTCCGAACAGGCTAATCTGGAATCACCTGGATAGAAAGTGGGATATCTTCTTAATCACAACTCCTATGAGATTTATTCAACTTCCTGGTTATTCTCCACTGATTAGTGGTTCCCAATCAAGCTTCTTACATATTGGTTCATCCTGGTTTGATAAGAATCATGAAGATAATGGCATATGTCCGAACAGGCTAATCTGGAATCATCCGGATAGAAGGTGGAATATCTTCTTACTCACAACACTTATGAGATTTATTCAACTTCCTTGTTACTCTCCACTGATTAGTGGTTCCCAATCAAGCTTCTTACATATTGGTTCATCATGGTTTGATAAGAATCATGAAGATAATGGCATATGTCCGAACATGCTAATCTGGAATCATTTGGATAGGAAGTGGGATATCTTCTTACTCAAAACTCCTATGAAATTTATTCAACTTCCTGGTTATTCTCCACTTATTAGTGGTTCCCAATCAAGATTCTTACATCGTGATTCATCCTGGTTTGACAAGAATATGAAGATTTTACCATATGTCCGAACAGGCTAATCTGGTTTGACCTGGATAGAAAGTGGGATATCTTCTTACTCACAACTCCTATGAGATTTATTCAAATTCCTGGTTATTATCCACTGCTTAGTGGTTCCCAATCAAGCTTCTTACATCGTGGTTCATCCTGGTTTAATAAGAATCATGAAGATATTGCCATATGTCCGAACATGCTAACCTGGAATCAACTGGATAGAAAGTGGGATATCTTCTTACTTACAACTCCTATGAGATTTATTCAACTTCCTGGTTATTCTCCACTTATTAGTGGTTCCCAATCAAGCTTCTTACATATTGGTTCATCCTGGTTTGATAAGAATCATGAAGATAATGGCATATGTCCGAACATGCTAATCTGGAATCATCTGGATAGAAGGTGGGATATCTTCTTACTCACAACACTTATGAGATTTATTAAAATTCCTTGTTACTCTCCACTGATTAGTGGTTCCCAATCAAGCTTCTTACATATTGGTTCATCCTGGTTTGATAAGAATCATGAAGATAATAGCATATGTCCGAAAAGGCTAATCTGGAATCATTTGGATAGAAAGTGGGATATCTTCTTACTCACAACTCCTACGAAATTTATTCAACTTCCTGGTTATTCTCCACTGATTACTGGTTCCCAATCAAGCTTCTTACATCGTGGTTCATCCTGGTATGATAAGAATCATGAAGATTTTGCTATATGTCCGAACAGGCTTATCTGGAATCACCTGGATAGAAAGTGGGATATCTTCTTACTCACAACTCCTACGAAATTTATTCAACTTCCTGTTTATTCTCCACTGATTAGTGGTTCCCAATCAAGCTTCTTACATCGTGGTTCATCCTGGTCTGATAAGAATCATGAAGATATTGCCATATGTCCGAACAGGCTAATCTCGAATCACCTGGATAGAAAGTGGGATATCTTCTTACTCACAACTCCTATGAGATTTATTCAACTTCCTGGTTATTCTCCACTGATTTGTGGTTCCCAATCAAGCTTCTTACATATTGGTTCATCCTGGTTTGATAAGAATCATGAAGATAATAGCATATGTCCGAACAGGCTAATCTGGAATCATCTGGATAAAAAGTGGGATATCTTCTTACTCACAACTCCTATGAGATTTATTTAACCTCCTGGTTATTCTTCACTGATTAGTGGTTCCAAATAAAACTTCTTAGATCGTGGTTCATCCTGGTTTGATAAGAATCATGAAGATATTGCAATATGTCCGAACAAGTTAATCTGGAATCACCTGGACAGAAAGTGGGATATCTTCTTACTCACAACTCCTATGAGATTTATTTAACTTCCTTGTTACTCTCCACTGATTAGTGGTTACCAATCAAGCTTCTTACATATTGGTTTATCCTGGTTTGATAAGAATCATGAAGATATTGCCATATGTCCGAACATGCTAATCTGGAATCACATGGATAGAAAGTGGGATATCTTTTTCCTCACAACTCCTACGAAATTTATTCAACTTCCTGATTATTCTCCACTGATTAGTGGTTCCCAATCAAGCTTCTTACATATTGGTTCATCCTGGTTTGATAAGAATCATGAAGATAATGGCTTATGTCCGAACAGGCTAATCTGGAATCACATGGATAGAAAGTGGGATATCTTCTTCCTCACAACTCCTATGAGATTTATTCAACTTCCTGGTTATTCTCCACTGATTAGTTGTTCCCAATCAAGCTTCTTACATCGTGGTTCATCCTGGTTTGATAAGAATCATGAAGATTTTGCCATATGTCCGAACAGCCTAATCTGGAATCACCTGGATAGAAAGTGGGATATCTTCTTACTCACAACTCCTACGAGATTTATTCAACTTCCTGGTTATTCTCCACTTATTAGTGGTCCCCAATCAAGCTTCTTACATCGTGGTTCATACTGGTTTGATAAGAATCATGAAGATTTTGCCATATGTCCGAACAGGCTAATCTGGAATCACCTGGATAGAAAGAGGGATATCTTCTTACTCACAACTCCTACGAGATTTATTCAACTTCCTGGTTATTCTCCACTGATTAGTGGTTCCCAATCAAGCTTCTTACATCGTGGTTCATCATGGTCTGATAAGAATCATGAAGATATTGCCTTATGTCCGAACAGGCTAATCTGGAATCACCTGGATAGAAAATGGGATATCTTCTTACTCACAACTCCTATGAGATTTATTCAACTTCCTGGTTATTCTCCACTGATTAGTGGTTCCCAATCAAGCTTCTTACATATTGGTTTATCCTGGTTTAATAAGAATCATGAAGATAATGACATATGTCCGAATAGGCTAATCTGGAATCATCTGGATAGAAAGTGGGATATCTTCTTACTCACAACACTTACGAGATTTATTCAACTTCCTGGTTATTCTCCACTGATTAGTGGTTCCAAATAAAGCTTCTTAGATCGTGGTTCATCCTGGTTTGATAAGAATCATGAAGATATTGCCATATGTCCGAACAGGCTAATCTGGAATCACCTCGATAAAAAGTTGGAGATCTTCTTACTCACAACACCTATGAGGTTTATTCAAATTCCTGGTTATTCTCCACTGATTAGTTGTTCCCAATCAAGCTTCTTACATCGTGGTTCATCCTGGTTTGATATGAAACATGAAGATATTGCCATATGTCCGAACAGGCTAATCTGGAATCACCTGGATAGAAAGTGGGATATCTTCTTAATCACAACTCCTATGAGATTTATTCAACTTCCTGGTTATTCTCCACTGATTAGTTGTTCCCAATCAAGCTTCTTACATATTGGTTCATCCTGGTTTGATAAGAATCATGAAGATAATGGCATATGTCCGAACAGGCTAATCTGGAATCATCTGAATAGAAGGTGGAATATCTTCTTACTCAAAACAATTATGAGATTTATTTAACTTCCTTGTTACTCTCCACTTATTAGTGGTTCCCAATCAAGCTTCTTACATATTGGTTCATCCTGGTTTGATAAGAATCATGAAGATAATGGCATATGTCCGAACAGGCTAATCTGGAATCATTTGGATAGAAAGTGGGATATCTTCTTACTCAAAACTCCTATGAAATTTATTCAACTTCCTGGTTATTCTCCACTTATTAGTGGTTCCCAATCAAGATTCTTACATCGTGATTCATCCTGGTTTGACAAGAATATGAAGATTTTGCCATATGTCCGAACAGGCTAATCTGGTATCACCTGGATAGAAAGTGGGATATCTTCTTACTCACAACTCCTACGCGATTTATTCCACTTCCTGGTTATTCTCCACTGATTATTGGTTCACAATCAAGCTTCTTACATCGTGGTTCATCATGGTTTGATAAGAATCATGAAGATATTGCCATATGTCCGGACAGGCTAATCTGGAATCACCTGGATAGAAAGTGGGATATCTTCTTATTCAAATTCCTGGTTAATCTCCACTGATTAGTGGTTCCCAATCAAGCTTCTTACATCGTGGTTCATCCTGGTTTAATAAAAATCATGAAGATATTGCCATATGTCCGAACATGCTAATCTGGAATCAACTGGATAGAAAGTGGGATATCTTCTTATTCACAACTCCTATGAGATTCATTCAACTTCCTGGTTATTCTCCACCGATTAGTGGTTCCCAATCAATCTTCTTACATATTGGTTCATCCTGGTTTGATAAGAATCATGAAAATATTGCCATATGTTCGAACATGCTAATCTGGAATCACCTGGATAGAAAGTGGGATATCTTCTTACTTACAACTCTTATGAGATTTGTTCAACTTCCTGGTTTTTCTCCACTGATTAGTTGTTCCCAATCAAGCTTCTACCATCGTGGTTCATCCTGGTTTGACAAGAATCATGAAGATATTGCCATATGTCCGAACAGGCTAATCTGGAATCACCTGGATAGAAAGTGGGATATCTTCTTAATCACAACTCCTATGAGATTTATTCAACTTCCTGGTTATTCTCCACTGATTAGTTGTTCCCAATCAAGCTTTTTACATATTGGTTCATCCTGGTTTGATAAGAATCATGAAGATAATGGCATATGTCCGAACAGGCAAATCTGGAATCATCTGAATAGAAGGTGGAATATCTTCTTACTCAAAACACTTATGAGATTTATTCAACTTCCTTGTTACTCTCCACTTATTAGTGGTTCCCAATCAAGCTTCTTACATATTGGTTCATCCTGGTTTGATAAGAATCATGAAGATAATGGCATATGTCCGAACAGGCTAATCTGGAATCATTTGGATAGAAAGTGGGATATCTTCTTACTCAAAACTCCTATGAAATTTATTCAACTTCCTGGTTATTCTCCACTTATTAGTGGTTCCCAATCAAGATTCTTACATCGTGATTCATCCTGGTTTGACAAGAATATGAAGATTTTGCCATATGTCCGAACAGGCTAATCTAGTATCACCTGGATAGAAAGTGGGATATCTTCTTACTCACAACTCCTACGCGATTTATTCCACTTCCTGGTTATTCTCCACTGATTATTGGTTCCCAATCAAGCTTCTTACATCGTGGTTCATCATGGTTTGATAAGAATCATGAAAATATTGCCATATGTCCGGACAGGCTAATCTGGAATCACCTGGATAGAAAGTGGGATATCTTCTTATTCAAATTCCTGGTTATTCTCCACTGATTAGTGGTTCCCAATCAAGCTTCTTACATCGTGGTTCATCCTGGTTTAATAAAAATCATGAAGATATTGCCATATGTCCGAACATGCTAATCTGGAATCAACTGGATAGAAAGTGGGATATCTTCTTACTCACAACTCCTATGAGATTTATTCAACTTCCTGGTTATTCTCCACTGATTAGTGGTTCCCAATCAAGCTTCTTACATATTGGTTCATCCTGGTTTGATAAGAATCATGAAGATAATAGCATATGTCCGAACAGGCTAATCTGGAATCATCTGGATAGAATGTGGGATATCTTCTTACTCACAACACTTATAAGATTTATTAAAATTCCTTTTTACTCTCCACTGATTAGTGGTTCCCAATCAAGCTTCATACATATTGGTTCATCCTGGTTTGATAAGAATCATGAAGATAATGGCATATGTCCGAACAGGCTAATCTGGAATCATTTGGATAGAAAGTGGGATATCTTCTTACTCAAAACTCCTATGAGATTTATTCAACTTCCTGGTTATTCTCCACTGATTAGTTGTTCCCAATCAAGCTTCTTACATCGTGGTTCATCCTGGTTTGATAAGAATCATGAAGATTTTGCCATATGTACGAACAGGCTAATCTGGAATCACCTGGATAGAAATTGGGATATCTTCTTACTCACAACTCCTACAAAATTTATTCAACTTCCTGGTTATTCTCCACTGATTAGTGGTTCCCAATCAAGCTTCTTACATCGTGGTTCATCCTGGTCTGATAAGAATCATGAAGATATTGTCATATGTCCGAACATGCTAATCTGGAATCACCTGGATAGAAAGTGGGATATCTTCTTACTCACAACTCCAATGAGATTTATTCAACTTCCTGGTTATTCTCCACTGATTTGTGGTTCCCAATCAAGCTTCTTACATATTGGTTCATCCTGGTTTGATAAGAATCATGAAGATAATATCATATGTCCGAGCAGGCTAATCTGGAATCATCTGGATAAAAAGTGGGATATCTTCTTACTCACAACTCCTATGAGATTTATTTAACCTCCTGGTTATTCTCCACTGATTAGTGGTTCCAAATAAAACTTCTTAGATCGTGGTTCATCCTGGTTTGATTAGAATCATGAAGATATTGCAATATGTCCGAACAAGCTAATCTGGAATCACCTGGACAGAAAGTGGGATATCTTCTTACTCACAACTCCTATGAGATTTATTTAACTTCCTTGTTACTCTCCACTGATTAGTGGTTACCAATCAACCTTCTTACATATTGGTTTATCCTGGTTTGATAAGAATCATGAAGATATTGCCATATGTCCGAACAGGCTAATCTGGAATCACATGGATAGAACGTGTGATATCTTCTTCCTCACAACTCCTATGAGATTTATTCAACTTCCTGATTATTCTCCACTGATTATTGGTTCCCAATCAAGCTTCTTACATATTGGTTCATCCTGGTTTGATAAGAATCATGAAGATAATGGCATATGTCCGAACAGGCTAATCTAGAATCACATTGATAGAAAGTGGGATATCTTCTTCCTCACAACTCCTATGAGATTTATTCAACTTCCTTGTTACTCTCCACTAATTAGTGGTTCCCAATGAAGCTTTTTACATACTGGTTCATCCTGGTTTGATAAGAATCATGAAGATAATGGCATATGTCCGAACAGGCTAATCTGGAATCATCTAGATAGAAAGTGGAATATCTTCTTACTCACAACTCCTATGAGATTTATTCAACTTCCTGGTTATTCTCCACTGATTAGTGGTTCCCAATCAAGCTTCTTATATATTGGTTCATCCTGGTTTGATAAGAATCATGAAGATAATGGCATATGTCCGAACATGCTAATTTGTATAGAAAGTGGGATATCTTCTTACCCACAACCCCTATGAGATTTATTCAGCTTCCTGGTTATTCTCCACTGATTAGTGGTTCCCAATCAAGCTTCTTACATAGTGGTTCATCCTGGTTTGATAAGAATGATGAAGATATTGCCATATGTCCGAACAGGCTAATCTGGAATCACATGGATAGAAAGTGGGATATCTTCTTACTCACAACTCCTATGAGATTTATTCAACTCCCTGGTTATTCTCCACTGCTTAGTGGTTCCCAATAAAGCTTCTTACATATTGTTTCATCCTGGTTTGATAAGAATCATGAAGATAATGGCATATGTCCGAACATGCTAATCTGGAATCATCTGGATAGAAAGTGGGATATCTTCTTACTCACAACACTTATGAGATTTATTTAACTTCCTGGTTATTCTCCACGGATTAGTGGTTCCAAATAAAACTTCTTAGATCGTGGTTCATCCTGGTTTGATAAGAATCATGAATATATTGCCATATGCCCGAACATGCTAATCTGGAATCACCTGGATAGAAAGTGGGATATCTTCTTACTCACAACTCCTATGAGATTTATTCAACTTCCTGGTTATTCTCTACTGATTAGTTGTTCCCAATCAAGCTTTTTACATATTGGTTCATCCTGGTTTGATAAGAATCATAAAGATAATGGCATATGTCTGAACAGGCTAATCTGGAATCATTTGGATAGAAAGTGGGATATCTTCTTACTCACAACTCCTATGAGATTTATTCAACTTCCTGATTATTCTCCACTGATTAGTGGTTCCCAATCAAGCTTCTTACATATTGGTTCATCCTGGTTTGATAAGAATCATGAAGATAATGGCATATGTCCGAACAGGCTAATCTGGAATCATTTGGATAGAAAGTGAGATATCTTCTTACTCACAACTCTTACGAGATTTATTCAACTTCCTGGTTATTCTCCACTGATTAGTGGTTCCCAATCAAGCTTCTTACATATTGGTTTATCCTGGTTTGATAAGAATCATGAAGATATTGCCAAATGTCCGAACATGCTAATCTGGAATCACATGGATAGAAAATGGGATATCTTCTTCCTCACAACTCCTATGAGATTTATTCAACTTCCTTGTTACTCTCCACTGATTAGTGGTTCCCAATGAAGCTTCTTACATATTGGTTCATCCTGGTTTGATAAGAATCATGAAGATAATGGCATATGTCCGAACATGCTTATCTGGAATCATCTAGATAGAAAGTGGGATATATTCTTACTCACAACTCCTATGAGATTTATTCAACTTCCTGGTTATTCTCCACTTATTAGTGGTTCCCAATCAAGCTTCTTACATATTGGTTCATCCTGGTTTTATAAGAATCATGAAGATAATGGCATATGTCCGAACATGCTAATTTGGATAGAAATTGGGATATCTTTTTACTCACAACTCCTATGAGATTTATTCAACTTCCTGGTTATTCTCCACTGATTAGTAGTTCCCAATCAAGCTTCTTACATCGTGGTTCATCCTGGTTTGATAAGAATCATGAAGATATTGCCATATGTCCGAACAGGCTAATCTGGAATCACCAGGATAGAAAGTGGGATATCTTCTTACTCACAACTCCTATGAGATTTATTCAACTTCCTGGTTATTCTCCACTGATTAGTGATTCCCAATCAAGCTTCTTACATATTGGTTCATCCTGGTTTGATAAGAATCATGAAGATAATGACATATGTCTGAACAGGCTAATATGGAATCATTTGGATAGAAAGTGGGATATCTTCTTACTCACAACTCCTATGAGATTTATTCAACTTCCTGGTTATTCTCCACTTATTAGTGGTTCCCAATCAAGCTTCTTACATATTGGTTCATCTTGGTTTGATAAGAATCATGAAGATAATGGCATATGTCCGAACAAGCTAATTTGGATAGAAAGTGGGATATCTTCTTACTCACAACTCCTATGAGATTTATTCAACTTCCTGGTTATTCTACACTGATTAGTGGTTCCCAATCAAGCTTCTTACATATTGGTTCATCTTGGTTTGATAAGAATCATGAAGATAATGGCATATGTCCGAACAAGCTAATTTGGATAGAAAGTGAGATATCTTCTTACTCACAACTCCTATGAGATTTATTCAACTTCCTGGTTATTCTCCACTGATTAGTGGTCCCCAATCAAGCTTCTTACATCGTGGTTCATCCTGGTTTGATAAGAATCATGAAGACATTGTCATATGTCCGAACATGCTAATCTCGAATCACCTGAATAGAAAGTGGGATATCTTCTTACTCACAATTCCTATGAGATTTATTCAACTTCCTGGTTATTCTCCACTGATTATTGGTTCCCAATCAAGCTTCTTACATCGTTTTTCATCCTAGTTTGATAAGAATCATGAAGATTTTGCCATATGTCCGAACATGCTAATCTGGAATCACCTGGATAGAAAGTGGGATATCTTTTTACTCAGAACTCCTATGAGATATATTCAACTTCCTGGTTATTATCCGCTGATTAGTGGTTCCCAATCAAGCTTCTTACATCGGGGTTCATCCTGGTTGGATAAGAATCATGAAGATATTGCCATATGTCCGAACAGGCTAATCTGGAATCACCTGGATAGAAAGTGGGATATCTTCTTACTCACAACTCCTATGAGATTTATTCAACTTCCTGTTTATTCTCCACTGATTAGTGGTTCCCAATCAAGCTTCTTACATATTGGTTCATCTTGGTTTGATAAGAATCATGAAGATAATGGCATATGTCCGAACAAGCTAATTTGGATAGAAAGTGGGATATCTTTTTACTCAGAACTCCTATGAGATATATTCAACTTCCTGGTTATTATCCGCTGATTAGTGGTTCCCAATCAAGCTTCTTACATCGTGGTTCATCCTGGTTTGATAAGAATCATGAAGATATTGCCATATGTCCGAACAAGCTAATCTGGAATCACATGGATAGAAAGTGGGATATCTTCTTACTCACAACTCCTACGAGATTTATTCAACTTTCTGGTTATTCTCCACTAATTATTGGTTCCCAATCAAGCTTCTTACATATTGGTTCATCCTGGTTTGATAAGAATCATAAAGATAATGGCATATGTCCGAATAGGCTAATCTAGAATCACCGGGATATAAAGTGGGATATCTTCTTACTCACAACTCCTATGAGATTTATTCAACTTCCTTGTTACTCTCCACTGATTAGTGGTTCCCAATTAAGCTTCTTACATATTGGTTTATCGTGGTTTGATAAGAATCATGAAGATATTGTCATATGTCCTAACAGGCTAATCTGGAATCACATGGATAGAATGTGGGATATCTTCTTCTTCACAACTCCTATGAGATTTATTCATCTTCCTTGTTACTCTCCACTGATTAGTGGTTCCCAATGAAGCTTTTTACATATTGGTTCATCCTGGTTTGATAAGAATCATGAAGATAGTGGCATATGTCCGAACAGGCTAATCTAGAATCATCTAGATAGAAAGTGGGATATCTTCTTACTCACAGCTCCTATGAGATTTATTCAACATCCTGGTTATTCTCCACTGATTAGTGGTTCCAAATAAAACTTCTTAGATCATGGTTCATCCTGGTTTGATAAGAATCATGAAGATATTGCCATATGTCCGAACAGGCTAATCTGGAATTACCTGGATAGAAAGTAGGATATCTTTTTCCTCACAACTCCTATGGGATTTATTCAATTTCCTTGTTACTCTCCACTGATTAGTGGTTCCCAGTCAAGCTTCTTACATACTGGTTCATCCTGGTTTGATAAGAATCATGAAGATAATGGCGTATGTCCGAACATGCTAATCTGGAATCATCTGGATAGAAAGTGGGATATCTTCTTCCTCACAACTCCTAATGAGATTTATTCAACTTCCTTGTTTCTCTCCACTGATTAGTGTTTCCCAATGAAGCTTTTTACATATTGGTTCATCCTAGTTTGATAAGAATCATGAAGATAATGGCATATGTCCGAACAGGCTAATCTGGAATCATCTAGATAGACAGTGGGATATCTTCTTACTCACAACTCCTATGAGATTTATTCAACTTCCTGGTTATTCTCCACTGATTAGTGGTTCCAAATAAAGCTTATTACATCGTGGTTCATCCTGGTTTGATAAGAATCAAAAATATATTGCCATATGTCCAAACAAGCTAATCTGGAATTACCTGGATAGAAAGTGGGATATCTTTTTCCTCACAACTCCTATGAGATTTATTCAACTTCCTTGATACTCTCCACTGATTAGTGGTTCCCAACCAAGCTTCTTACATACTGCTTCATCCTGGTTTGATAAGAATCATGAAGATAATGTAGTATGTCCGAACAGGCTAATCTGGAATCATCTGTATAGAAAGTGGTATATCTTCTTACTCACAACTCCTATGAGATTTATTCAACTTCCTGGTTATTCTCCACTTATTAGTGGTTCTCAATCAAGCTTCTTACATATTGGTTCATCCTAGTTTGATAATAATCATGAAGATAATGGCATATGTCCGAACAGGCTAATCTGGATAGAAAGTGGGATATCTTCTTACTCACAACTCCTATGAGATTTATTCAACTTCCTGGCTATTCTCCACTGATTATTGGTTCCCAATCAAGCTTCTTACATCGTGGTTCTTCCTGGTTTGATAAGAATCATGAAGATATTGCCACATGTCCGAACATGCTAATCTGGAATCACATGGATAGAAAGTGGGATATCTTATTACTCACAACTCCTACGAGATTTATTCAACTTTCTGGTTATTCTCCACTAATTATTGGTTCCCAATCAAGCTTCTTACATATTGGTTCATCCTGGTTTGATAAGAATCATAAAGATAATGGCATATGTCCAAATAGGCTAATCTAGAATCACCGGGATATAAAGTGGGATATCTTCTTACTCACAACTCCTATGAGATTTATTCAACTTCCTTGTTACTCTCCACTGATTAGTGGTTCCCAATCAAGCTTCTTACATATTGGTTTATCGTGGTTTGATAAGAATCATGAAGATATTGTCATATGTCCTAACAGGCTAATCTGGAATCACATGGATAGAATGTGGGATATCTTCTTCCTCACAACTCCTATGAGATTTATTCAACTTCCTCGTTACTCTCCACTGATTAGTGGTTCCCAATGAAGCTTTTTACATATTGGTTCATCCTGGTTTGATAAGAATCATGAAGATAGTGGCATATGTCCGAACAGGCTAATCTAGAATCATCTAGATAGAAAGTGGGATATCTTCTTACTCACAGCTCCTATGAGATTTATTCAACTTCCTGGTTATTCTCCACTGATTAGTGGTTCCCAATCAAGATTCTTAAATATTGGTTCATCCTGGTTTGATAAGAATCATAAAGATAATGGCATATGTCCGAACAAGCTAATTTGGATAGAAAGTGGGATATCTTCTTACTTCCTGGTTATTCAACTTCCTGGTTATTCTCCACTTATTAGTGGTCCCCAATCAAGCTTCTTACATCGTGGTTCATCCTGGTTTGATAAGAATCATGAAGATATTGCCATATGTCCGAACAGGCTAATCTGGAATCACCTGAATAGAAAGTGTGATATATTCTTACTCACAATTCCTATGAGATTCATTCAACTTCCTGGTTATTCTCCACTGATTAGTGGTTCCCAATCAAGCTTCTTACATATTGGTTCATCCTGGTTTGATAAGAATCATGAAGATAATGACATATGTCCGATCGGGCTAATTTTGAATCATCTGAATAGAAGGTGGGATATCTTCTTACTCACAACACTTATGAGATTTATTCAACTTCCTGGTTATTCTCCACTGATTAGTGGTTCCAAACAAAGCGTCTTAGATCGTGGTTCATCCTGGTTTGATAAGAATCATGTAGATATTTCCCTATGTCCAAATAGGCTAATCTGGAATAACCTGGATAGAAAGTGGGATATCTTCTTACTCACAACTCCTATGAGATTTATTCAACTTCCTGGTTATTCTCCACTGATTAGTGGTTTCCAATCAAGCTTCTTACATCGTGTATCATCCTGCTTTGATAAGAATCATGAAGATATTGCCATATGTCCGAACAGGCTAATCTGGAATCACCTGGATAGAAAGTAGGATATCTTCTTACTCACAACTCCTATGAGATTTATTCAACTTCTTGTTTATTCTCCACTGATTAGTGGTTCCCAATCAAGCTTCTTACATATTGGTTTATCGTGGTTTGATAAGAATCATGAAGATATTGCCATATGTCCTAACAGGCTAATCTGGAATCACATGGATAGAATGTTGGATATCTTCTTCCTCACAACTCCTATGAGATTTATTCAACTTCCTTGTTACTCTCTACTGATTAGTGGTTCCCAATGAAGCTTTTTACATATTGGATCATCCTGGTTTGATAAGAATCATGAAGATAATGGCATATGTCCGATCGGGCTAATTTTGAATCATCTGGATAGAAGGTGGGATATCTTCTTACTCACAACACTTATGAGATTTATTCAACTTCCTGGTTATTCTCCACTGATTAGTGGTTCCAAATAAAGCTTCTTAGATCGTGGTTCATCCTGGTTTGATAATAATCATGTAGATATTTCCCTATGTCCAAATAGGCTAATCTGGAATAACCTGGATAGAAAGTGGGATATCTTCTTACTCACAACTCCTATGAGATTTATTCAACTTCCTGGTTATTCTCCACTGATTAGTGGTTCCCAATCAAGCTTCTTACATCGTGGTTCATCCTGGTTTGATAAGAATCATGAATATATTGCCATATGTCCGAACAGGCTAATCTAGAATCACCTGGATAGAAAGTAGGATATCTTCTTACTCACAACTCCTATGAGATTTATTCAACTTCTTGTTTATTCTCCACTGATTAGTGGTTCCCAATCAAGCTTCTTACATATTGGTTCATCCTGGTTTGATAAGAATCATGAAGATAATGGCATATATCCGAACAAGCTAATCTGGAATCATCTGGATAGAAGGTGGGATATATTCTTACTCACAACACTTATGAAATTTATTCAACTTCCTTGTTACTCTCCACTGATTAGTGATTCCCAATCAAGCTTCTTACATCTTGGTTAATCCATGTTTGATAAGAATCATGAAGATAATGGCATATGTCCGAACAGGCTAATCTGGAATCATTTGGATAGAAAGTGGGATATCTTCTTACTCACAACTCCTATGAGATTTATTCAACTTCCTGGTTATTCACCACTTATTAGTGGTTCCCAATCAAGCTTCTTACATCGTGGTTCATCCTGGTTTGATAAGAATCATGAAGATTTTGCCATATGTCCGAACAAGCTAATCTAGAATCACCTGGATAGAAAGTGGGATATCTTCTTACTCACAACTCCTATGATATTTATTCAACTTCCTGGTTATTCTCCACTGATTAGTGGTTCCCAATCAAGCTTCTTTAATATTGATTCATCCTGGTTTGATAAGAATCATGAAGATAATGGCATATGTCCCAAGAGGCTAATCTGGAATCATCTGGATAGAAAGTGAGATATCTTCTTACTCACAACAATTATGAGATTTATTCAACTTTCTGGTAAGTCTCCACTGATTAGTGGTTCCAAATAAAGCTTCTTAGATCGTGGTTCATCCTGGTTTGGTAAGAATCATGAAGATATTGCCATATGTCCGAACATGCTAATCTGGAATAACGTGGATAGAAATTGGAATATCTTCTTACTCACAACTCCTATGAGATTTATTCAACTTCCTGGTTATTCTCCACTGATTATTGGTTCCCAATCATGCTTCTTAGATATTGGTTCATCCTGGTTATATAAGAATCATGAAGATAATGGCATATGCCCGAACGGGCTAATTTGGAATCATCTGGATAGAAGGTGGGATATCTTCTTACTCACAACTCCTATGATATTTATTCAACTTCCTGGTTATTCTACACTGATTAGTGGTTCCCAATCAAGCTTCTTACATCGTGGTTCATCCTGCTTTGATAAGAATCATGAAGATATTGCCATATGTCTGAACAGGCTAATCTAGAATCACCTGGATAGAAAGTAGGATATCTTCTTACTCACAACTCCTATGAGATTTATTCAACTTCTTGTTTATTCTCCACTGATTAGTGGTTCCCAATCAAGCTTCTTACATATTGGTTTATCGTGGTTTGATAAGAATCATGAAGATATTGCCATATGTCCTAACAGGCTAATCTGGAATCACATGGATAGAATGTTGGATATCTTCTTCCTCACAACTCCTATGAGATTTATTCAACTTCCTTGTTACTCTCTACTGATTAGTGGTTCCCAATGAAGCTTTTTACATATTGGTTCATCCTGGTTTGATAAGAATCATGAAGATAATGGCATATGTCCGATCGGGCTAATTTTGAATCATCTGGATAGAAGGTGGGATATCTTCTTACTCACAACACTTATGAGATTTATTCAACTTCCTGGTTATTCTCCACTGATTAGTGGTTCCAAATAAAGCTTCTTAGATCGTGGTTCATCCTGGTTTGATAAGAATCATGTAGATATTTCCCTATGTCCAAATAGGCTAATCTGGAATAACCTGGATAGAAAGTGGGATATCTTCTTACTCACAACTCCTATGAGATTTATTCAACTTCCTGGTTATTCTCCACTGATTAGTGGTTCCCAATCAAGCTTCTTACATCGTGGTTCATTCTGGTTTGATAAGAATCATGAATATATTGCCATATGTCCGAACAGGCTAATCTAGAATCACCTAGATAGAAAGTAGGATATCTTCTTACTCACAACTCCTATGAGATTTATTCAACTTCTTGTTTATTCTCCACTGATTAGTGGTTCCCAATCAAGCTTCTTACATATTGGTTCATCCTGGTTTGATAAGAATCATGAAGATAATGGCATATATCCGAACAAGCTAATCTGGAATCATCTGGATAGAAGGTGGGATATCTTCTTACTCACAACACTTATGAAATTTATTCAACTTCCTTGTTACTCTCCACTGATTAGTGATTCCCAATCAAGCTTCTTACATCTTGGTTAAACCTGGTTTGATAAGAATCATGAAGATAATGGCATATGTCCGAACAGGCTAATCTGGAATCATTTGGATAGAAAGTGGGATATCTTCTTACTCACAACTCCTATGAGATTTATTCAACTTCCTGGTTATTCACCACTTATTAGTGGTTCCCAATCAAGCTTCTTACATCGTAATTCATCCTGGTTTGATAAGAATCATGAAGATTTTGCCATATGTCCGAACAAGCTAATCTAGAATCACCTGGATAGAAAGTGGGATATCTTCTTACTCACAACTCCTATGATATTTATTCAACTTCCTGGTTATTCTCCACTGATTAGTGGTTCCCAATCAAGCTTCTTTAATATTGGTTAATCCTGGTTTGATAAGAATCATGAAGATAATGGCATATGTCCCAAGAGGCTAATCTGGAATCATCTGGATAGAAAGTGAGATATCTTCTTACTCACAACAATTATGAGATTTATTCAACTTTCTGGTTATTCTCCACTGATTAGTGGTTCCAAATAAAGCTTCTTAGATCGTGGTTCATCATGGTTTGATAAGAATCATGAATATATTGCCATATGTCCGAACAGGCTAATCTGGAATAACGTGGATAGAAATTGGAATATCTTCTTACTCACAACTCCTATGAGATTTATTCAACTTCCTGGTTATTCTCCACTGATTATTGGTTCCCAATCATGCTTCTTAGATATTGGTTCATCCTGGTTAGATAAGAATCATGAAGATAATGGCATATGCCCGAACGGGCTAATTTGGAATCATCTGGATAGAAGGTGGGATATCTTCTTACTCACAACTCCTATGATATTTATTCAACTTCCTGGTTATTCTCCACTAATTAGTGGTTCCAAATAAAGCTTCTTAGATCGTGGTTCATCCTGGTTTGATAATAATCATGAAGATATTGCCATATGTACGAACAGGCTAATCTGGAATCACCTGGATAGAAAGTGGGATATCTGCTTCCTCACAACTCCTATGAGATTTATTTAACTTTCTGGTTATTCTCCACTTATTAGTGGTTCCCAATCAAGCTTCTTACATCGTGGTTCATCCTGTTTTGATAAGAATCATGAAGTTATTGCCATATGTCCGAACAGGCTAATCTGGAATCACCTGGATAGAAAGTGGGATATCTTCTTACTCACAACTCCTATGAGTTTTATTCAAATTCCTGGTTATTCTCCACTGATTAGTGGTTCCCAATCAAGCTTCTTACATATTGGTTCATCCTGGTTTGATAGGAATCATGAAGATAATAGCATATGTCCGAACATGCTAATCTAGAATCATCTAGATAGAAGGTGGGATATCTTCTCACTCACAAAAATTATGAGATTTATTCAACTTCCTTCTTACTGTCCACTGATTAGTGGTTCCCAATCAAGCTTCTTACATATTGGTTTATCCTGGTTTGATAAGAATCAAGAAATATTTCCATATGTCCGAACAGGCTAATCCGGAATCACATGGATAGAAAGTGGGATATCTTCTTCCTCACAACTCCTAATGAGATTTATTCAACTTCTTTGTTACTCTCCACTGATTAGTGGTTCCAAATGAAGCTTTTTACATATTGGTTCATCCTGGTTTTATAAGAATCATGAAGATAATGGCATATGTCCGAACAGGACAATCTGGAATCATCTAGATAGAAAGTGGGATATCTTCTTACTCACAACTCCTATAAGATTTATTCAATTTCCTGGTTATTCTCCACTGATTAGTGGTTCCCAATCAAGCTTCTTACGTAATGGTTCATCCTGGTTTGATAAGAATCATGAAGATAATTGCATATGTCCTAACATGCTAATCTGGAATCATCTGGATAGAAAGTGGGATATCTTCTTACTCAGAACTCCTATGAGATTTATTCAACTTCCTGGTTATTCTCCACTGATTAGTGGTTGTCAATCAAGCTTCTTACATCGTGGTTCATCCTGGTTTGATAAGAATCATGAAGATATTGCCATATGTCCGAACATGCTAATCTAGAATCACCTGGATATAAAGTGGGATATCTTCTTACTCACAACTCGTATGAGATTTATTCAACTTCCTGGTTATTCTCCACTTATTAGTGGTTCCCAATCAAGCTTCTTACATCGTGGTTCATCCTGGTTTGATAAGAATCATGAAGATATTGCCACATGTCCGAACATGCTAATCTGGAATCACCCGGATAGAAAGTGGGATATCTTCTTACTCACAACTCCTATGAGATTTATTCAACTTTCTGGTTATTCTCCACTTATTAGTGGTTCCAAATAAAACTTCTTAGATCGTGGTTCATCCTGGTTTGATAAGAATCATGAAGATATTGCCATATGTCCGAAAAGGCTAATCTAGAATCACCTGGATATATAGTGGGATATCTTCTTACTCACAACTCCTATGAAATTTATTCAACTTCCTTGTTACTCTCCACAGATTAGAGGTTCCCAGTCAAGCGACTTACATATTGGTTTATCCTGGTTTGATAAGAATCATGAAGATATTGCCATATGTCCGAACATGCTAATCTGGAATCACATGGATAGAAAGTGGGATATCTTCTTCCTCACAACTCCTATGAGATTTATTCAACTTTCTTGTTACTCTCCACTGATTAGTGGTTCCCAATGAAGCTTTTTACATATTGGTTCATCCTGGTTTAATAAGAATCATGAAGATAATGGCATATTACCGAACATGCTAATCTGGAATACTCTAGACAGAAAGTGGGATATCTTCTTGCTCACAACTCCTATGAGATTTATTCAACTTCCTGGTTATTCTCCACTGATTAGTGGTTCCCAATAAAGATTCTTACATATTGGTTCATCCTGGTTTGATAAGAATCATGAAGACAATGGCATATGTCCGAACAGGCTAATTTGGATAGAAAGTGGGATATCTTCTTACTCACAACTCCTATGAGATTTATTCAACTTCCTGGTTATTCTACACTGATTAGTGGTCCCCAATCAAGCTTCTTACATCGTGGTTCATCCTAGTTTGATAAGAATCATGAAGATATTGCCATATGTCCGAACAGGCTAATCTGGAATCACCTGGATATAAAGTGGGTTATCGTCTTACTCAAAACTCCTATGAGACTTATTCAACTTCCTGGTTATTCTCCACTGATTAGTGGTTCCCAATCAAGCTTGTTTAATATTTGTTCATCCTGGTTTGATAAGAATCATGAAGATAATGGCATATGTCCAAACAGGCTAATCTGGAATCATCTAGATAGAAAGTGGGATATCTTCTTACTCACAAAACTTATGAGATTTATTCAACTTCCTGGTTATTCTCCACTGATTACTGGTTCCAAATAAAGCTTCTTAGATCGTGGTTCATCCTGGTTTGATAAGAATCATGAAGATATTGCCATATGTCCAAACAGGCTAATCTGGAATCACCTGGATAGAAAGTGGGATATCTTCTTACTGACCTGGATATAAAGTGGGTTATCTTCTTACTCAAAACTCCTATGAGACTTATTCAACTTCCTGGTTATTCTCCACTGATTAGTGGTTCCCAATCAAGCTTGTTTAATATTGGTTCATCCTGGTTTGATAAGAATCATGAAGATAATGGCATATGTCCAAACATGCTAATCTGGAATCATCTAGATAGAAAGTGGGATATCTTCTTACTCACAACTCCTATGAGATTTATTCAACTTCCTGGTTATTCTCCACTGATTAGTGGTTCCCAATCAAGCTCTTACATATTGGTTCATCCTGGTTTGATAAGAATCATGGAGATAATGGCATATGTCCGAACAGGCTAATCTGGAATCACCTGGATAAAAAGTGGGATATCTTCTTACTCACAACTCCTATGAGATTTATTCATCTTCCTGTTTATTCTCCACTGATTAGTGGTTCCCAATCAAGCTCTTACATATTGGTTCATCCTGGTTTGATAAGAATCATGGAGATAATGACATATATCCGAACAGGCTAATCTGGAATCATCTGGATAGAAGGTGGGATATCTTCTTACTCACAACACTTATGAGATTTATTCAACTTCCTTGTTACTCTCCACTGATTAGTGGTTCCCAATCAAGCTTCTTACATATTGGTTCATCCTGGTTTGATAATAATCATGAAGATAATGGCATATGTCTGAACAGGCTAATATGGAATCATTTGGATAGAAAGTGGTATATCTTCTTACTCACAACTCCTATGAGATTTATTCAACTTCCTGGTTATTCTCCACTGAGTAGTGGTTCCCAATCAAGCTTCTTACATCATGGTTCATCCTAGTTTGATAAGAATCATGAAAATTTTGCCATATGTCCGAACAGGCTAATCTGGAATCACCTGGATAGAAAGTGGGATATCTTCTTACTCACAACTCCTATGAGATTTATTCATCTTCCTGTTTATTCTCCACTGATTAGTGGTTCCCAATCAAGCTTCTTACATATTGGTTAATCCTGGTTTGATAAGAATCATGGAGATAATGGCATATATCCGAACAGGCTAATCTGCAATCATCTGGATAGAAGGTGGGATATCTTCTTACTCACAACACTTACGATTTTTATTCAACTTCCTTGTTACTCTCCACTGATTAGTGGTTCCCAATCAAGCTTCTTACATATTGGTTCATCCTGGTTTGATAATAATCATGAAGATAATGGCATATGTCTGAACAGGCTAATATGGAATCATTTGGATAAAAAGTGGTATATCTTCTTACTCACAACTCCTATGAGATTTATTCAACTTCCTGGTTATTCTCCACTGATTAGTGGTTCACTGTTAGTGGTTCCCAATCACGCTTCTTACATCGTGGTTCATCCTGGTTTGATAAGAATCATGAAGATATTGCCATATGTCCGAACATTCTAATCTGGAATCACCTAAATAGAAAGTGGGATATCTTCTTACTCACAACTCCTATGAGATTTATTCAACTTCCTGGTTATTCTCCACTGATTAGTGGTTCCCAATCAAGCTGCTTACATATTGTTTCATATTTGTTTGATAATAATCCTGAAGATAATGGCATAAGTCCGAACATGTTAATCTGGAATCATCTGGATAGAAGGTGGGATATCTTCTTACTCACAACTCCTATGAGATTTATTCAACTTCCTGGTTATTCTCCACTGATTAGTGGTTCCCAATCAAGCTTCTTACATTGTGGTTCATCCTGGTTTTATAAGAATCATGAAGATATTGCCATATGTCCGAACAAGCTAATCTGGAATCACCTGGATAGAAAGTGGGATATCTTCTTACTCACAACTCCTATGATATTTATTCAACTTCCTGGTTATTCTCCACTGATTAGTGGTTCCCAATAAAGCTTCTTACATATTGGTTCATCCTGGTTTGATAAGAATCATGAAGATAGTGGCATATGTCCGAACAGGCTAATCTGGAATCATCTGGATAGAAAGTGGGATATCTTCTTACTCACAACACTTATGAGATTTATTCAACTTCCTGGTTATTCTCCACTGATTAGTGGTTCAAATAAAACTTCTTAGATCGTGGTTCATCCTGGTTTGATAAGAATCATGACGATAGTGCCATATGTCCGAACAGGCTAATCTGGAATCACCTGGATAGAAAGTGGGATATCTTCTTACTAACAACTCCTATGAGATTTATTCAACTTCCTGTTTATTCTCCACTGATTAGTGGTTCCCAATCAAGCTTCTTACATATTGGTTCATCCTGGTTTGATGAGAATCATGAAGATAATGGCATATATCCAAACAGGCAAATCTGGAATCATCTGGATAGAAGATGGGATATCTTCTTACTCACAATTCCTATGAGATTTATTCAACTTCCTGGTTATTCTACACTGATTAATGGTTCCCAATGAAGCTTCTTATATCGTGGCTCATCCTGGTTTGATAAGAATCATGAAGATATTGCCATATGTCCAAACAAACTAATTTGGAATCACCTGGATAGAAAGTGGGATATCTTCTTACTCACAACTCCTATGAGATTTATTAAACTTCCTGGTTATTCTCCACTGATTAGTGGTCCCCAATCAAGCTTCTTACATCGTGGTTCATCCTTGTTTGATAAGAATCATGAAGATATTGTCATATGTCCAAACAAACTAATCTAGAATCATCTGGATAGAAGATGGGATATCTTCTTACTCACAACACTTATGACATTTACTCAACTTCCTTGTTACTCTCCACTGATTAGTGATTCCCAATCAAGCTTCTTACATATTGGTTCATCCTGGTTTGATAGGAATCATGAATATAATGGCATATGTCCGAACGGGCTAATTTGTAATAATCTGGATAGAAGTTGGGATATCTTCTTACTCACAACACTTATGAGATTTATTCAACTTCCTGGTTATTTTCCACTGATTATGGTTCCAAATAAAGCTTCTTAGATCGTGGTTCATCCTGCTTTGATAAGAATCATGAAGATAATACCATATGTCCGAACAGGCTAATCTGGAATCACCTGGATAGAAAGTGAGATATCTTCTTACTCACAAATCCTATGAGATTTATTCAACTTCCTGGTTATTATCCACTGATTAGTGGTTCCCAATCAAGCTTCTTACATCGTGGTTCATCATGGTTTTATAAGAATCATGAAAATATTTCCATATGTCCGAAAAGGCTAATCTGGAATCACCTGGATAGAAAGTGGGATATCTTCTTACTCAGAACTCCTATAAGATTTATTCAACTTCCTGTTTATTCTCCACTGATTAGTGGTTCCCTATCAAGCTTCTTACATATTGGTTCATCCTGGTTTGATGAGAATCATGAAGATAATGACATATATCCGAACAGGCTAATCTGGAATCATCTGAATAGAAGATGGGATATCTTCTTACTCACAACACTTATGAGATTTACTCAACTTCCTTGTTACTCTCCACTGATTAGTGATTCCCAATCAAGCTTCTTACATATTGGTTCATCCTGGTTTGATAAGAATTATGAAGATAATGGCATATGTCCGAACATGCTAATCTGGAATCATTTGGATAGAAAGTGGGATATCTTCTTACTCACAACTCCTATGAGATTTATTCAACTTCCTGGTTATTCTCCACTGATTAGTGGTTCCCAATCAAGCTTCTTACATCGTGGTTCATCATGGTTTGATAAGAATCATGAAGATATTGCCATATGTCCGAACATGCTAATCTGGAATCACCTGGATATAAAGTGGGTTATCGTCTTACTCAAAACTCCTATGAGACTTATTCAACTTCCTGGTTATTCTCCACTGATTAGTGGTTCCCAATCAAGCTTGTTTAATATTGGTTCATCCTGGTTTGATAAGAATAATGAAGATAATGGCATATGTTGTATCCATATTCGGTGTGAGGTGTTGTACTTTATAAATGATTTAAGGGGTGGAGATTTTCGTATTAATAGTCAAGAATAAACAAAGCTCGTCAATTACAAGAACAAGAGGTGCTCGTCTATACAAATAGTCTAAACAAGTATCTCTCTAATTTGGTGTGCGGTCGTCAAAGACGAGCTGCTCTGAGTCAGCAGGTCGTCAAAGACTTCTGGTGTGGTGTGATTGACGATCTCCAAGTGTGGATGCTCGTCTTTAGTAGTGGGGTCTCCTTTTCTGTACTTTTCTGTACTTCTCTCCATCAATTCCAATGACTCTGACATTCTCTATTTATAGCAAAGTACGTTTCGTCTTCTAGCGAAATACCATTTTGTTGCTTGACGGGCCGGACCTGATTTTGGGCTTAGCTCTTAGTGGGCCTGTGCTAAGCCCATCTCCAACAATAGTCCCCCCCTTAGTTCGCCAAGTGTCGAGTTTTGGTGAATTGTTCTGGAGTCTTCTGTCTGAAAATCAGGTCTGGTTCGTATATTGCCCGGGAAATAGTAGCATGTCTCTTCCCCTATATAAATAGAAGTGGGGTGGTCTTAAAAAAAAAAAGGTTGTCTCATTTGTAGAAACAAGGTAGTCTCTTGTCTCCCTCTCTCCTCCTTATCTCTTCCCTTTATTTTATTATATTTTTTGTGTGGTGTTCCCTTTTTCTCTTCCTTTGCCGACATCTCCTTCTCCTCTTCCTTTTGTATTATTTTTTTTTTACTTCCTGGTTTGAGCTTGTCCATGGAGCTCGTCGGTGATGATGGAGCTCGTCCTATCTTAAATTCTTCTGCGGGTGTCTCTGATTTGCTAGCCGTGGTTCCAGTTTCATCTTCTGCTCTGGTTTCATCCATCGTTCCGAGCTCGTCGTCGGCTTTGGAGCTGCTCCCTTGTGCGCAGGTTGTAGAAGAGAACGGAGCGGAGCTCGTTCAGGGGCAGCGACGACCGGTCTTGTCTTCTCTGGATCTGTCGTCGGTGGTGGTGATTAGTGGAGATGGAGTGGAGCTTGCTCGTGGGGAGCAACGACTGATTCCAGAATTGTCGTCGGTGGTGGGAGTTCATGGAGATGGAGTGGTGCTCGTTTGTGGACAGCAACGACCGATTCTGTCTCTTCCGGAGTTGTCGTCGGCAGTGGGAGCTCATGGAGATGGAGTGGTGCCGGGTCCTAGCTTGGGTTTGTCGTTGGTGGAACATGGAAGGGAGTTCGTCGGTGGCGTCGACGGTGCTCGTCAAGGGGATGAAGGTTTGGGAATGGATTTGAATTTGAACTTGTCATTGGCAGAAGTAGAAGAATGGCTTGCTGATGACTCTCATCTTTTGGAGCATGGAAAAGAGATGGAGCTCGTTGTTGACGCGCGGGAACAAGAGATGGAGCGTGTCGTTGACGTGCGTCGTTTTGAAAGAGGAAAAGAGAGTGAGCTCGTTGTTGACGCGCGGGAACATGAGGTGGAGCGCGTCGTTGACATGCGTCGTTTTGAAAGAGAAGAGGAGAGTGAGCTCGTTGTTGACGCGCGGGAACAAGAGGTGGAGCGCGTCCTTGATTCTGAGATTGCTGTTGGCGAGCGTCCTTTGAGTATGAGAGATCGTCTTGCCGCTGCGACTAAGAATTTTGTCGAGAGTCAAGGTACTGCGAAGAGTCCTTCATCTTCTGATTCATCGTCTTCTTCCGAGTCGTCGACTATTAAGACAAGTTCGAGTTCTTCGTCTAAAGATACGGGATCGCGAACGAACGAGGTTGCTGAGGATGTCATTGATGATTTTGAAAAGGATGACGAGCCTTTGACCGAAGAAGCTCGTTATGTTGAGAGTTTGGTGCCTCGTCTTGACGATGGTGGTGAGGATGAAGCTGTTGTCGTCCCCGAGGTTGTGGAGCGAGTCGGTATTGACTTGGAACTTGTTAATGATGATGTTGAGCGGGAAAGTGCTGATGGGCAGGAAATTGTTGTTGATAATGATGATTGCGAGGATGGTGATAGTTATGGCGTGTCTGATGATCTTATTGTTAGTGATGATGATGCTTCAGGAGTGAAAGGGGAGAGCTATGACTTCAGTTACCCTCCTAACGCCGATCACTCTTGCTCTGTTGATTTGATTGATGATGATGAGAAGCCAACAATCAAGAAGCCGAAGGTCAAGAAACCGAGAAACAGGAACTGTCGTCAGCGTCCATTTCTTAATCACCCTTTGACTTCAAAGCCGTCTACGCTTAAGATTGAAACATTGGAGAAGATTATGGCTGATTGCTGTTTTGGAGGTGAGATAGAGGTGCGTGTGCCTAGTCGGGACGAGCGTCCATGGACTGCTCCAGAGGGGTGGATTTGTGTGTATGACTTTTGGTTTACTGATTTCCACTTGTGGTTTCCTCTCCCGAAGCTATTGTTGGCGTATTGTGACGAGCGTAAGATTGCTTTGTCTCAGTTGTCGCCTGGTTCGATTCGTAACCTGGTTGGTGCTCTTGTGCTTGCTGCAGAGTGTGGTGTCCATATGAGTCTTTATTTTTTTGAGGAGATTGCAAAGATTACTCCGGGTAAGACACCTGGAACTGTCTACCTGTCTATGAAGACGGGTCAGTGCATTGTGAGTAATGGGAGAAAAAAGACTACTTCTTGGACTCGCAGATTCTTTTATGTTAAAGTTTCTCCTTCGTCGGTTTCGGACTTGAGTAGACCATTTGTGACTAGTTGGAATCCTTATTACGGTAGTTGTGATCTTGTGTGTGCTGCTGTATTTTATTTTATACTTTTTGTTTGATTATTATTATTTTTTTTTTGGCGCAGATCGTCATACGGCTGGTGTTCCTTTTGCCCCGGGATTTAAAGAGTGCTTGGCGTATTTTGACCGCATCGGTGTTCAGAATTGGAAGTCGGTTACTATACCGAGAGTTTGGCGTCAGATTCCATTTATTCACTCGGGTTGGTCGTCATTAGCTTTTTTGTTTTTGCTGATGTTCTTTTTTTTTTTTTGCTCGTCTTTGCTGTTGGTTTACTTGATGCTTTCCTTATCTTTTGTTGCTGTTTTCTCTTTTTTTTTTGTGCAGCTGATTGAGAGGTTCGTTCGAGAATGGATTTCAGTGAATTTCCAAGTTTGACGGATTGCTTTGCTGGAGGAAGTGCTAGTAATGTTGGTGCTGAGTTGGATTCTACCGTTGTGGACGCTGAGCCTGCTGCTAGTCTTGCTGGTGCTATGGTTCCTACCTTGCCACCTGCTGATCATCGCCGGGAGGGACGTGGTGCTTCTGACAAAGCAATTGTTGCTGTCGATGGAAAGAAAGTGGATCGCTCGCGACCTGCTTTAGCGAGCAAGGGAGGCGATGCTAAGAAGCGTCCTGCTACTGGTTCTTTGTCAAAAGAAGCACCATCTTCAAAGTCTCGTAAGATTTGTAAGGATGCTCCGCCGGTGGATGAGATTCCTTTAGTTGAGGGAGAGGCTCCAATGGATAAGGTGTCGGATGAAATGGAAAGAATCTTGTTTCAGCCCTTTGATTGTGCTTTTGGTGGTCGGGCGTCAGATTGTGCAAGTCTTTTTGAGAAGTTTCAGATGGACGGTGAAGAGGAGGACGAGGTGTTTGATACTTCCGCGCGCTCCGAGGGGTACCAGAAGTTTGCTCGTTTCCAAGCTACGGTAATGATTTTTGCTTGTGTATATATACATATGTATATATACATATATATATATATATTTTTTTTTTTTTTTTTTGGTACCAAGTGTTTAATGTTTGATTTTTTTTTGTAGTCTGTGAAGTTTGTGAATAGGTTGGTGAAGAGCCAAGATGCTGAGCTCAGGGCTGTTAAAGAGGAGCTTGCGCAGGCCAATGCTAAGCTTGCTGCTGTTAAGGACGGAGCTGCTTGTTCTGAAGAAGTTGTGACTTGGCGTAAGAAGTATGATGCTGAGAGAAAGGCGTTGCTTGCTGCTCGGAAAGAGGTGGATGATCTCACCAAAAAAATTGCTTTGGAGGCTGAGAGGGCGAAGAAGCGTCATTAAAGGATTTATGTGTTGATCTTCTTGTTGGCTCTTGTTGTTGATGTGACTTGGTCATGTTGATCTTCTTTTGGATGATGTCTTTTAATGGATGATCTTTTGATGTTTTTTCTTCATCTTTTATTATCGAGGTGTCTTTATATTTCTTGTGCAGCAAAAAAAAATTATTAAGTGTGAGGGCGGAGCTGCAGCACTGGGAACGGATCCCGTTATAATTTTGCAAAACATATTTTATTAAGTGTGAGCGCGGAGCTGCAGCACTGGGAACGGATCCCGTTATAATTTTGCAAAAAAAAAAATTTTGTTAAGTGTGAGCGCGGAGCTGCATCACTGAAAACTGATCTCGTGTATTTTTTTGCAAAATTTTATTAAGTGTGAGCGTGGAGCTGCAGCACTATTCTTGGACTTGGAAATTTTTACTGGTTGTATTCTGATATTTTTATTGGGAAAAATATAGAATTTTTTTTATAGAATTAGCTGAGCCTCGTGAGAGGTTGCCTACGTACCCCACATGCGGGGATCAAGCCGATCGTAGTTCACCTTTACTAGAAAAGTAAATGCTTAAATAAAAAGGGCTGGTCCTCCTGAAGTCTTATTTTTGGTATAGCAGGAGTGCGCCGTTATCTCTGCTTGTTGCGTCCTTAGTAGTAGAATCGCTTGAGATTCATGGAGTTCCATGATCTCGGGACTTTCTCTCCACTCATTTCGGTGAGCTCGAAGACGCCTGGTTTAACGACTTTGGCGATCATGTAAGGCCCCTCCCAGTTTGCGCCGAGCTTGCCTGCTTTCCATTCTCTGGTGTTTTCGAAAACTTTTCGGAGAACAAGGTCGCCTTCCTGAAAAAACCTTCCTTTAACTCTTCTGTTGTAGTACTTGGCGGCCTGGTTCTGGTAATTCTGGATACGAAGGAGGGCTTGGTCTCTTTTTTCTTCGATTAGGTCAAGCTGATCGACGATCATCGAGTTGTTAAGCTCTGATAGAACCAAAATCGAGCACCGTCCTTTTTGGTTCATGGACATAGCCCATGATGGTGATCATGTCGACCAGCTTGATCCAACCGAGATTTTTCCATCAGATCGTGACACTACTTTGGAGCTAGATGAGCTGAGTGAGATAAGTAACACTACTATGGAGCTGGATGAGCTAAGTGACACTAACTTGAAGCTGAATGAGCTATGTGACACTGAAGAAGGAGCTGGTTTAGCTACTGGGCGAAATGAGCCTTTTTCGGCCCACCGAAAAATTCATAACAAATTCAATTTTGGTCCGTTTTACACCAAATTCGACCAGGCTTTTCCTGATGGTCTCCTGCCCATTTACATCAAGAAATATCAAGAAAATGAGTCAAAGTCGTGGCCTGCATTGATTTCTTCAAAGACTAGTCAAAATTCAACTTCTCGGTTCTACAAAAGTCTTTAGTCTTAGTCTTTGTTTGTGTTTTCTATGCTTCTAGTTTTTCACAATTATTTATGTCTTTCTTTGACTCATTCTACTATAAATATGTAATCCATTTCATGAATAAAAATCAGTTCATTTTGGTTTCATTTTTGTTTCTATTCTCTGAGTGAGAGAGAGAGTTCTTAGCTAGTTCATCGGTGTGAACCGACTTGTTGATTTGGTGGTCAGCCAATCATCTTTGTGTGTTGTTTGGTGGTTAGCCAACACATTCATCCCTTCTTTGGTGGTTAGCCTTAGATCGTTGGTATATCAAGAGTCATTCCGCACCTCTTGACGATCCTATCAATCCATCCCAGTTCCAGAAGTGCCTTCGCCTTCTCGGTTCATATCCAACATCCGGCCAAAGCCATCCTCCCGATTTTGGGCGTATCATTTGGTATCAGAGCCACTTTGGCTGGTTTGTTTTCTATCTTCTTTTCACCTTCTCATCTCTTCATCATTTCTTATTTCTTTTTGGATCCGGGCTGTTCCTTTACTCCCTTGTGATCGCCATTTAAAAAAAAAGAAAAAAATCAGAAAAAAGAAAAAAAAGAAAAAAAAGAAAAAAAAGAAAAAAGTAAAAGATTGGCTTGAATCACTTGGAGTGGTGGAAGAGTAATCCTGCTGGCTGAAGAGAAACCCAGCCTTAGGACAGTTAAGGCGGATCCACACAAAACAAAAAAAAATCTCTTCATCTTCATTTCTTTTCTTTTTCCACAAAGTTTGTTTTGGGTTTTTGATTGCTGAATTTTGACTGCCTATCATCCTTTGAACCAGTAGAAAGAACTCTGAGTGATCACCTAAAAATCGTGAGCTAAACACTTTGAGAGTGTGAGGATATTTTTGTGCTAACGTTTGTTAAGTGTTTCAGGATGTTTGGACTTCTCAAGAAATCAAAACCACTACAAGATGATATCTTCTTTCCTTTTAAAACTGTTTCGGAAAAAGAGCAATCAATTTTTAGAAATAAAAAACAGTTTGCTGCTAATAGGTTTGATTTTGTGCAGAAAAGGAAGAGACATAACAGGTCCGATGTTGAGAAGTGGGTCAGAAGTGGTGATCGTCCCTTCACCAAAACCAAGAGAAGCAGCCATGATGTGTTTGATCAGAATGAGATTCAGACTTATGCCAGTTTGGAGAAGATGTTGCATAAGGCGATTCATGCTGTCCGACAACTCAAAAGGAAGAAAAACACCAACACTTCTGCAGCACCAAAACAGCAATGTAAGTCTTCTTATCTCTCAAATTCTGATTTGAAAACTAATGATATTTCTTTTGATAAAAGCAAAGCTGTGAAACCCACAAGCAAAGCTCTTTCTACCAGGTGCTTCAAATGCCATAAGGTCGGCCATTATGCTAAAAAGTGCCACAAACAGAAACCGTTGGTGACCTTGAAGAACGTTGAAATCGAACCAGAAAAGGAAGTATCTTTGTCCATTCAAAAGTCGGACCATATTCATAATGAGCTTTGTGTTGATTATAATCCTTTTGCTTATAATCCTTTTCCTTTTAATGATTCAGATTTGAGGACAAATCTTTTTGAAGAGGGAGAGTATGATAGAACCAAAATCGAGCACCGTCCTTTTTGGTTCACGGACATAGCCCATGATGGTGATCATGTCGACCAGCTTGATCCAACCGAGATTTTTCCATCAGATCGTGACACTACTTTGGAGCTAGATGAGCTGAGTGAGATAAGTGACACTACTATGGAGCTGGATGAGCTAAGTGACACTAACTTGAAGCTGAATGAGCTATGTGACACTGAAGAAGGAGCTGGTTTAGCTACTGGGCGAAATGAGCCTTTTTCGGCCCACCGAAAAATTCATAACAAATTCAATTTTGGTCCGTTTTACACCAAATTCGATCAGGCTTTTCCTGATGGTCTCCTGACCATTTACATCAAGAAATATCAAGAAAATGAGTCAAAGTCGTGGCCTGCATTGATTTCTTCAAAGACTAGTCAAAATTCAACTTCTCGGTTCTACAAAAGTCTTTAGTCTTAGTCTTTGTTTGTGTTTTCTATGCTTCTAGTTTTTCACAATTATTTATGTCTTTCTTTGACTCATTCTACTATAAATATGTAATCCATTTCATGAATAAAAATCAGTTCATTTTGGTTTCATTTTTGTTTCTATTCTCTGAGTGAGAGAGAGAGTTCTTAGCTAGTTCATCGGTGTGAACCGGCTTGTTGATTGGTGGTCAGCCAATCATCTTTGTGTGTTGTTTGGTGGTTAGCCAACACATTCATCCCTTCTTTGGTGGTTAGCCTTAGATCGTTGGTATATCAAGAGTCATTCCGCACCTCTTGACGATCCTATCAATCCATCCCAGTTCCAGAAGTGCCTTCGCCTTCTCGGTTCATTTCCAACATCTGGCTAAAGTGATCCTTCCCGATTTTGGGTCTATCAAGCTCTTCGTCCCCGGTGAGTGTGAGCTGGCGGAGGCTTGGGATGCTGACTTCGGCGGGTGACATTGCTTCCATTCCATGGGATAGAGAAAATGGGGTCATGCCTGTTGAGCGTCGTGGTGTTGTGCGGTGTGACCAGAGGACACCGTCTAACTCGTCGGCCCATACTCCTTTTTTCTCGTCCAGGCGTTTTTTAATTCCGTCAAGTATTGTCTTGTTTGTAGCCTCGGCTTGTCCGTTTCCTTGAGGGTTTCGTGGTGTGTCTGATTTTCCATAGAGCGCAAAAGTTCTCGAATGGTGCAGAGATGAATTGTGAACCATTGTCAGTGACGATCTCGTAAGGGAGACCATGACGACAGATGATGTTCTTCCATACAAACTTCTGGACGTCGGGAGCGCTGATGGTCGCGTAAGACTCAGCCTCAACCCACTTGGTGAAGTAATCAGTCATGATAAGGAGGTAGCGCTTCTGTTTGGATGGTGGCATTGGTCCGACGATGTCCATCGCCCATCTCATAAAAGGATATGGAAGTGTAGTAGTTGTGAGCATCTCTGTTGGTAGGTGAATCATCGGGGCGTGTCTTTGGCATTTTTCGCACCTTGAGACGAAATTTTCGCAATCTGCCACCATTGTCGGCCAAAAATGCCCATGTCGCTTGATTTTTATGGCTAAGGCTCGTCCTCCTGAATGATTGCCACCTGCTCCTTCGTGTGTTTCCTCTAGAACCCACTTGACTTCTTGACCGTGTATGCATCGCAAGAGTGCTTTAGTCGTGCTCCACCTGAAAAGGGTGTTGTCGCGTAAGACATAATGTGCGCATCGGGCTTTAAGTCGTCGGGCGGCCCAACGGTTGGTTGGTGCTTTTCCTTCGGTGATGTAGAGTTTAATCTCGTCGCGCCAATCTATTGGATCTACGACCTCTTCTTCAGGTGCTGGTTCGTTGATGTCTTCCATGTCTTCATAGAGGTCGTCGATGATGTTGACTCCCATAGCTAGCTTGATGCTTGGTTGATCGATGCTTTCTACTGGGATCATTCTTTTGAGTGACGGATCCGAAGTTGATGCTAGAGCGGCGAGAGCGTCAGCAGAGGAGTTGTCGCTTCGAGGTATCTTTGTGAGGGTGAAGTTGGTGAAATCCTGGGAAAGTTGCTAGACGACTTGCAAATAAGCGTTCATTCGGTCGTTTCTTGTTTCATACTCTCCGCTGAATTGACTTGCGACGAGCTGAGAATCGCAAAATGTCTCTATTTTGTCCACACCAACTGCTCTGGCAAGGCGAAGACCAGCTATGAGGGCCTCGTATTCAGCTTCATTGTTAGAGGCTGGAAAGGCGAGGCGAAAAGATTGCTCGATGATTTCGTTGGTAGGAGATATCAGTCGTATACCGTTTCCTGATCCGCTTCGTGAAGATGAACCGTCGACGTAGAGACACCAATTCTTGGTGTTGAAATCGTCAGTAGCTTGTGATGGAGGTAGCTCGGTTATGAAATCTGCCAGTACCTGGGATTTTGCGCTTGTTCGACTTTTGAAGTCGATGTCATACTCGGTTAGCTCGACTGCCCACTTGGCCATTCTTCCTGATTGACTAGGACTGTGTAATATCAATCGAAGTGGATGGTTGGTCAATACGTTGATGGTGTGAGACTGGAAATAGGGTCTGAGCTTACGAGCTGCGACCACTACTGCGTATGCAAGTTTTTCGAGGGGTGTATATCGTGTTTCGGCGTCGTCGAGAATCTTACTGGTGTAGAAGATAGGGCGCTGCTCACCGCGGTCTTCTCGGACTAGGACACTGCTCACTGCGGATGTTGAAACGGATATGTATAGATATAATATTTCTCCGTCTTCTGGTTTTGCTAAGATTGGAGGTCTGGACAGGTACTCCTTCAACTGTTGGAAAGCATCCTCACACCTTGCATCCCATTCAAAACGTTTGTTGTTTCGCAGTAGTTGGTAGAATGGCAGACATTTGTCTGTTGATCGTGAGATGAACCGGTTGAGCGCGGCGATGCGTCCGGTTAACCTTTGGACTTCTCTGGTATTTTTTGGGGAAGGAAGTTCTGCGATGGCTCTGATTTTTTGTGGATTTGCTTCGATTCCTCTCTTGGTGACAACATATCCTAGGAACTCTCCGGACGTGACTGCGAAGGTGCACTTTGCTGGATTGAGCTTCATTCCGTACTTGTTAAGACTGTCGAAACAAGTTGTCAGGTGCTTGATATGGTCTTTGGCGACCAAGGATTTGACGAGCATGTCGTCAATGTAAACTTCCATTGTATCGCCTAGCTGTTCGGCAAACATTCTATTGACTAGTCGTTGATAGGTCGCGCCGGCGTTCTTGAGACCGAAGGGCATGACTTTATAACAGTATGTGCCTCGATCGGTGATGAATGCTGTCTTTTCTCTATCATCGGGATGCATTAGGATCTGGTTATATCCGGAAAATGCGTCCATGAAAGAGAGAAGCTCGTTTCCTGCAGTCGCTTCTACTATTCGATCGATATGAGGAAGAGGGAAACTGTCTTTGGGACATGCCTTGTTAAGGTCGGTGAAGTCCACGCATACTCGCCATTTTCCATTCTTCTTTTTGACGACGACGGGATTTGCGAGCCAGTCTGGGTATCTCACCTCTGTAATGGATCCTGCATTCGTAAGACGTTCGACTTCGTCGTTCACAGCTTTGGCGCGTTCAGGGCCGAGCTTGCGTCTTTTCTGTCTGACTGGTTTGAAGATTGGATCCACGTTCAACTCGTGACATGTGACAGACGGGTCGATACCGGGCATATCTTCAGTTGCCCATGCAAAGGTGGAGGCATTGGATTGAAGGAAGCTGATGAGTTGATCCTTGAGGTCGTCGTTGAGGTTAGCTCCGATTCCGACGCATCTTTCTGGATCCCTAATGTCGATATTGACTTGCACGACGAGTTCACGTTCGTTGTTATCTTCGCTGATATCCTCGTTGCCTTCTCTTGCGATCAGGTACGTTCGCGGAGATTTCCTTAGCTTATGTTCGGTGACGAAACATGTTCGCGAGAGTCTCTGGTTTCCTCTGAGGGTGTAAGTTCCTGATGGAGTGGGGAACTTGACGCACTGGTGGTATGTAGATGGGATTGCCTTCATTGAATGTATCCATGGGGTTCCAAGTATGGCGTTATAGATGGCGGGGCTATCGACGACCACAAATTTGACGATTTTAGTGATTCCTGCTACGTAGACCGGGAGTTTGACTGTTCCGATCGTCATAGTTGTGTCTCCAGCAAAACTCGTCAGTGGTTTTTGGCAGGGTTTGAGTTCGTAGTCTTTGATATCCATACGTTTGAGTGTTTGGAAGAAAATCAAATCGACTGAACTTCAAGTGTCTACTAGCACGCGCGTGACCTCACAATCGCCGATTCTTAGCTCGACCACGAGAGGGTCGTTGTGTGGTTTATCCAGTCCCGTGGTATCCTCTTCCGTGAAGCTGATCTCGTAGTTTTCTGCTTTTTTGGCTTCAATGCTACTACTAGTCCCCCACTTCTGCGAAGTAAGCGTTCTGCGTTCGTATTCCTTTATTGATCTGACAGAATCTTTGCAGGTTTGCAATCCTCCCATGATGACATTGATCACTCGACGAGGTGGAGGAGTTCTTTCGCGTTTTTGCTCGTTATCTCGGTCATTGCGTGTTCGCTTTTGGGCCTCCGTGTCTGCATTTGGTTGCTCGTTAGGACATTTTTGTCCTTGTTGGCGATCGCGTTCTTCTTTGACCTGGCGGAAACGTTCTCCTTTGTTTTTGGGAGCCGAAACGTTTTGTTAATCTTTTAGCGATGAGTCGCGGTCGCGGTTGTACTTGGTTAACAGATATTCTTGCAGATGGCGGCACTCTTCTGTGGTATGAGTTTTGGACTTGTGGTAGCTGCAATACGCCTGAGCTTCTTTTGACCTACCATCGTCTCGGGCTGGTCTGCCAGTGGAGCGATTCGATGCTTGGTCGCTGACGTGGTAGTTCGAACCTCTTCTATTTTTGCTGTCTTTGTAGGCTTGGCCATAATGATGTCGGGGCTCATGGTGTTCGCCTGTCTCTTTATCCTTTGAAGATGATTTTTTGGTGGCAGCATACTTTTTGGCGAACGCGGCGTTGTCTTCTTCGATTTCGATGAAAGTATTTGCTCGGTGGAGTGCGTCTTCCAAAGTTGGTGGTTTATTTTTCATGAGCTCCTTTCGAAACTTTGATTCGTGCCATAAACCGTTTCGGAGTGCCAGAACTGCTGCTTCGTCGAGTACAGTGATGCGAGAGACAATGGCGCGGAACTTGGCGATGAAGGAACGAAGTGATTCTGTGGGTTCCTGAGCTAGTGTCCATAGGTCGGCGTTGGATGTGCTCTGCTGAATATATATGGAATAATGCTTGAGGAAAGCCGTCGAGAGTTGGTTGTAATTGTCGATGGAATTAGCTTCCAGACGTGAGAACCAATTGAGGGCGACCCCACTCAGATTTTCGACGAACAGTTGGCAAAGACCGGCGTCACGTTCTTTGGGTGAAAAGTTTGCTCTTCCTACTGCGATGCTGAAAGCGGTGAGATATTCCTTTGGATCAGAAGTCCCATTGTAGGTGGGAAGTTTGATTTTCTTTGGATGCCGAACAGGGATGCTGAGGAGACGAAGTGAAAATGGCGTGTTCTGTGTCTCACGGAGGACGCGATCGATTTCTGGACACAACTCCTATGAGATTTATTCATCTTCCTGTTTATTCTCCACTGATTAGTGGTTCCCAATCAAGCTTCTTACATATTGGTTCATCCTGGTTTGATAAGAATCATGGAGATAATGACATATATCCGAACAGGCTAATCTGGAATCATCTGGATAGAAGGTGGGATATCTTCTTACTCACAACACTTATGAGATTTATTCAACTTCCTTGTTACTCTCCACTGATTAGTGGTTCCCAATCAAGCTTCTTACATATTGGTTCATCCTGGTTTGATAATAATCATGAAGATAATGGCATATGTCTGAACAGGCTAATATGGAATCATTTGGATAGAAAGTGGTATATCTTCTTACTCACAACTCCTATGAGATTTATTCAACTTCCTAGTTATTCTCCACTGATTAGTGGTTCCCAATCACGCTTCTTATATCGTGGTTCATCCTGGTTTGATAAGAATCATGAAGATATTGCCATATGTCCGAACATGCTAATCTGGAATCACCTAAATAGAAAGTGGGATATCTTCTTACTCACAACTCCTATGAGATTTATTCAACTTCCTGGTTATTCTCCACTGATTAGTGGTTCCCAATCAAACTGCTTACATATTGTTTCATATTTGTTTGATAATAATCATGAAGATAATGGCATAAGTCCGAACATGTTAATCTGGAATCATCTGGATAGAAGGTGGGATATCTTCTTACTCACAACTCCTATGAGATTTATTCAACTTCCTGGTTATTCTCCACTGATTAGTGGTTCCCAATCAAGCTTCTTACATTGTGGTTCATCCTGGTTTTATAAGAATCATGAAGATATTGCCATATGTCCGAACAAGCTAATCTGGAATCACCTGGATAGAAAGTGGGATATCTTCTTACTCACAACTCCTATGATATTTATTCAACTTCCTGGTTATTCTCCACTGATTAGTGGTTACCAATCAAGCTTCTTACATATTGGTTCATCCTGGTTTGATAAGAATCATGAAGATATTGCCATATGTTCGAACAGGCTAATCTGGAATCATCTGGATAGAAAGTGGGATATCTTCTTACTCACAACACTTATGAGATTTATTCAACTTCCTGGTTATTCTCCACTGATTAGTGGTTCCAAATAAAATTTCTTAGATCGTGGTTCATCCTGGTTTGATAAGAATCATGACGATAGTGTCATATGTCCGAACAGGCTAATCTGGAATCACCTGGATAGAAAGTGGGATATCTTCTTACTCACAACTCCTATGAGATTTATTAAACTTCCTTGTTACTCTCCACTGATTAGTGGTTCCCAATCAAGCTTCTTACATATTTGTTTATCCTGATTTGATAAGAATCATGAAGCTTTTGCCATATGTTCGAACAGGCTAATCTGGAATCACATGGATAGAAAGTGGTTCCAAATAAAATTTCTTAGATCGTGGTTCATCCTGGTTTGATAAGAATCATGACGATAGTGCCATATGTCCGAACAGGCTAATCTGGAATCACCTGGATAGAAAGTGGGATATCTTCTTACTCACAACTCCTATGAGATTTATTAAACTTCCTTGTTACTCTCCACTGATTATTGGTTCCCAGTGAAGCTTTTTACAGATTGGTTCATCCTGGTTTGATAAGAATCATGAAGATAATGGCATATGTCCGAACAGGCTAATCTGGAATCACTTGGGTAGAAAGTGGGATATCTTCTTACTCATAACTCCTATGAGATTTATTTAACTTCCTGGTTATTCTCCACTGATTAGTGGTTCCAAATAAAGCTTCTTACATCGTTGTTCATCCGGGTTTGATAAGAATCATGAAAATATTGCCATATGTCCAAACAAACTAATCTGGAATCACCTGGATAGAAAGTGGGATATCTTCTTACTCACAACTCCTATGAGATTTATTCAACTTCCTGTTTATTCTCCACTGATTAGTGGTTCCCAATCAAGCTTCTTACATATTGGTTCATCCTGGTTTGATGAGAATCATGAAGATAATGGCATATATTTCAAACAGGCAAATCTGGAATCATCTGGATAGAAGATGGGATATCTTCTTACTCACAATTCCTATCAGATTTATTCAACTTCCTGGTTATTCTACACTGATTAATGGTTCCCAATGAAGCTTCTTATATCGTGGCTCATCCTGGTTTGATAAGAATCATGAAGATATTGCCATATGTCCAAACAAACTAATCTGGAATCACCTGGATAGAAAGTGGGATATCTTCTTACTCACAACACTCATGATATTTATTCAACTTTCTGGTTATTCTCCACTGATTAGTGGTTCCAAATAAAGCTTCTTAAACCGTGGTTGATCCTGGTTTGATAAGAATCATAAAGATATTGTCATATGTCCGAACAGACTAATCTGGAATTACCTGGGTAGAAAGTGGGATATCTTCTTACTCACAACTCCTATGAGATTTATTCAACTTCCTGGTTATTCTCCACTGATTATTGGTTCCAGATCAAGCATCTTACATATAGGTTCATCCTGGTTTGTTAAGAATCATGAAGATATTGCCAAATGTCCGAACAGGCTAATCTGGAATCACCTGGGTAGAAAGTGGGATATCTTCTTACTCACAACTCCTATGAGATTTATTCAACTTCCTGGTTATTCTCCACTGATTAGTGGTTCCCAATCAAGCTTCTTACATAATGGTTCATCCTGGTTTGATAAGAATCATGAAGATAATGGCATATGTCCGAACAGGCTAATCTGGAATTATCTGGATAGCAAGTGGGATATCTTCGTACTCACAACTCCTATGAGATTTATTCAACTTCCTGGTTATTCTCCACTGATTAGTGGTTCCCAATCAAGCTTCTTACATATTGGTTCATTCTTGTTTGTTAAGAATCATGAAGATATTGCCATATGTCCGAACATGCTAATCTGGAATCACCTGGATAGAAAGTGGGATATCTTCTTCCTCACAACTCCTATGAGATATATTCAACTTCCTGGTTATTGTCCACTGATTAGTGGTTCCAAATCAAGCTTCTTACATATAGGTTCATCCTGGTTTGTTAAGAATCATGAAGATATTGCCAAATGTCCGAACAGGCTAATCTGGAATCACCTGGATAGAAAGTGAGATATCTTCTTACTCACAAATCCTATGAGATTTATTCAACTTCCTGGTTATTCTCCACTGATTAGTGGTTCCCAATCAAGCTTCTTACATATTGGTTAATCCTGCTTTGATAAGAATCATGAAGATAATGGCATATGTTCGAACAGGCTAATCTGGAATCATATGGATAGAAGGTGGGATATCTTCTTACTCACAACACTTATGATATTTATTTAACTTTCTGGTTATTCTCCACTTATTAGTGGTTCCAAATAAAGATTCTTAGATAGTGGTTGATCCTGGTTTGATAAGAATCATGAAGATATTGTCATATGTCCGAACAGGCTAATCTGGAATCACCTGGGTAGAAAGTGGGATATCTTCTTACTCACAACTCCTATGAGATTTATTCAACTTCCTGGTTATTCTCCACTGATTAGTGGTTCCCAATCAAGCTTCTTACATATTGGTTCATCCTGTTTTGATAAGAATCATGAAGATATTGCCATATGTCCGAACATGCTAATCTGTAATCACCTGGATAGAAAGTGGGATATCTTCTTCCTCACAACTCCTATGAGATATATTCAACTTCCTGGTTATTCTCCACTGATTAGTGGTTCCCAATCAAGCTTCTTACATCGTGGTTCATCCTGGTTTGATAAGAATCATGAAGATATTGCCATATGTCTGAAGAGGCTAATCTGGAATCACCTGGATAGAAAGTGGGATATATTCTTACTCACAACTCCTATGAGATTTATTCAACTTTATGTTTATTCTCCACAGATTAGTGGTTCCCAATCAAACTTCTTACATATTGGTTCATCCTGGTTTGATAAGAATCATGAAGATAATGGCATATGTCCGAACAGGCTAATCTGGAATCACCTGGATAGAAAGTGGGATATCTTCTTACTCACAACTCCTATGAGATTTATTAAACTTCCTTGTTACTCTCCACTGATTAGTGGTTCCCAATCAAGCTTCTTACATATTTGTTTATCCTGATTTGATAAGAATCATGAAGATATTGCCATATGTTCGAACAGGCTAATCTGGAATCACATGGATAGAAAGTGGGATATCTTCTTCCTCACATTTCCTATGAGATTTATTCAACTTCCTTGTTACTCTCCACTGATTATTGGTTCCCAATGAAGCTTTTTACAGATTGGTTCATCCTGGTTTGATAAGAATCATGAAGATAATGGCATATGTCCGAAAAAGCTAATCTCGAATCATCTAGATAGAAAGTGGGATATCTTCTTACTCATAACTCCTATGAGATTTATTTAACTTCCTGGTTATTCTCCACTGATTAGTGGTTCCAAATAAAGCTTTTTACATCGTTGTTCATCCGGGTTTGATAAGAATCATGAAGATATTGCCATATGTCCAAACAAACTAATCTGGAATCACCTGGATAGAAAGTGGGATATCTTCTTACTCACAACTCCTATGAGATTTATTCAACTTCCTGTTTATTCTCCACTGATTAGTGGTTCCCAATCAAGCTTCTTACATATTGGTTCATCCTGGTTTGATGAGAATCATGAAGATAATGGCATATATTTCAAACTGGCAAATCTGGAATCATCTGGATAGAAGATGGGATATCTTCTTACTCACAATTCCTATCAGAATTATTCAACTTCCTGGTTATTCTACACTGATTAATGGTTCCCAATGAAGCTTCTTATATCGTGGCTCATCCTGGTTTGATAAGAATCATGAAGATATTGCCATATGTCCAAACAAACTAATCTGGAATCACCTGGATAGAAAGTGGGATATCTTCTTACTCACAACACTCATGATATTTATTCAACTTTCTGGTTATTCTCCACTGATTAGTGGTTCCAAATAAAGCTTCTTAAATCGTGGTTGATCCTGGTTTGATAAGAATCATAAAGATATTGTCATATGTCCGAACAGGCTAATCTGGAATCACCTGGGTAGAAAGTGGGATATCTTCTTACTCACAACTCCTATGAGATTTATTCAACTTCCTGGTTATTCTCCACTGATTATTGGTTCCAGATCAAGCTTCTTACATATAGGTTCATCCTGGTTTGTTAAGAATCATGAAGATATTGCCAAATGTCCGAACAGGCTAATCTGGAATCACCTAGGTAGAAAGTGGGATATCTTCTTACTCACAACTCCTATGAGATTTATTCAACTTCCTGGTTATTCTCCACTGGTTAGTGGTTCCCAATCAAGCTTCTTACATAATGGTTCATCCTGGTTTGATAAGAATCATGAAGATAATGGCATATGTCCGAACAGGCTAATCTGGAATTATCTGGATAGCAAGTGGGATATCTTCGTACTCACAACTCCTATGAGATTTATTAAACTTCCTGGTTATTCTCCACTGATTAGTGGTTCCCAATCAAGCTTCTTACATATTGGTTCATTCTTGTTTGTTAAGAATCATGAAGATATTGCCATATGTCCGAACATGCTAATCTGGAATCACCTGGATAGAAAGTGGGATATCTTCTTCCTCACAACTCCTATGAGATATATTCAACTTCCTGGTTATTGTCCACTGATTAGGGGTTCCAAATCAAGCTTCTTACATATAGGTTCATCCTGGTTTGTTAAGAATCATGAAGATATTGCCAAATGTCCGAACAGGCTAATCTGGAATCACCTGGATAGAAAGTGGGATATCTTCTTACTCACAAATCCTATGAGATTTATTCAACTTCCTGGTTATTCTCCACTGATTAGTGGTTCCCAATCAAGCTTCTTACATATTGGTTAATCCTGCTTTGATAAGAATCATGAAGATAATGGCATATGTTCGAACAGGCTAATCTGGAATCATATGGATAGAAGGTGGGATATCTTCTTACTCACAACACTTATGATATTTATTCAACTTTCTGGTTATTCTCCACTTATTAGTGGTTCCAAATAAAGATTCTTAGATAGTGGTTGATCCTGGTTTGATAAGAATCATGAAGATATTGTCATATGTCCGAACAGTCTAATCTGGAATCACCTGGGTAGAAAGTGGGATATCTTCTTACTCACAACTCCTATGAGATTTATTCAACTTCCTGGTTATTCTCCACTGATTAGTGGTTCCCAATCAAGCTTCTTACATATTGGTTGATCCTGGTTTGATAAGAATCATGAAGATATTGCCATATGTCCGAACATGCTAATCTGTAATCACCTGGATAGAAAGTGGGATATCTTCTTCCTCACAACTCCTATGAGATATATTCAACTTCCTGGTTATTCTCCACTGATTAGTGGTTCCCAATCAAGCTTCTTACATCGTGGTTCATCCTGGTTTTATAAGAATCATGAAGATATTGCCATATGTCTGAAGAGGCTAATCTGGAATCACCTGGATAGAAAGTGGGATATATTCTTACTCACAACTCCTATGAGATTTATTCAACTTTATGTTTATTCTCCACAGATTAGTGGTTCCCAATCAAACTTCTTACATATTGGTTCATCCTGGTTTGATAAGAATCATGAAGATAATGGCATATGTCCGAACAGGCTAATCTGGAATCACCTGGATAGAAAGTGGGATATCTTCTTACTCACAACTCCTATGAGATTTATTCAACTTTCTGGTTATTCTCCACTGATTATTGGTTCCCAATCAAGCTTCTTACATCGTGGTTCATCATGGTTTAATAATAATCATGAAGATATTGCCATATGTCTGAACAGGCTAATCTGGAATCACCTGGATAGAAAGTGGGATATCTTCTTACTCACAAATCCTATGAGATTTATTCAACTTCCTGGTTATTCTCCACTGATTAGTGGTTCCCAATCAAGCTTCTTACATATTGGTTAATCCTGCTTTGATAAGAATCATGAAGATAATGGCATATGTTCGAACATGCTAATCAGGAATCATATGGATAGAAGGTGGGATATCTTCTTACTCACAACACTTATGATATTTATTAAACTTTCTGGTTATTCTCCACTGATTAGTGGTTCCAAATAAAGCTTCTTAGATCGTAGTTGATCCTGGTTTGATAAGAATCATGAAGATATTGTCATATGTCCGAACAGGTTAATCTGGAATCACCTGGGTAGAAAGTGGGATATCTTCTTACTCACAACTCCTATGAGATTTATTCAACTTCCTGGTTATTCTCCACTGATTAGTGGTTCCAAATCAAGCTTCTTACATATAGGTTCATCCTGGTTTGTTAAGAATCATGAAGATATTGCCAAATGTCCGAACAGGCTAATCTGGAATCACATGGGTAGAAAGTGGGATATCTTCTTACTCACAACTCCTATGAGATTTATTCAACTTCCTGGTTATTCTCCACTGATTAGTGGTTCCCAATCAAACTTCTTACATAATGGTTCATCCTGGTTTGATAAGAATCATGAAGATAATGGCATATGTCCGAACAGGCTAATCTGGAATTATCTAGATAGCAAGTGGGATATCTTCTTACTCACAACTCCTATGAGATTTATTCAACTTCCTGGTTATTCTCCACTGATTAGTGGTTCCCAATCAAGCTTCTTACATATTGGTTCATCCTGGTTTGATAAGAATCATGAAGATATTGCCATATGTCCGAACATGCTAATCTGGAATCACCTGGATAGAAAGTGGGATATCTTCTTCGTCACAACTCCTATGAGATATATTCAACTTCCTGGTTATTCTCCACTGATTAGTGGTTCCCAATCAAGCTTCTTACATCGTGGTTCATCCTGGTTTGATAAGAATCATGAAGATATTGCCATATGTCTGAAGAGGCTAATCTGGAATCACCTGGATACAAAGTGGGATATATTCTTACTCACAACTCCTATGATATTTATTCAACTTTATGTTTATTCTCCACTGATTAGTGGTTCCCAATAAAACTTCTTACATATTGGTTCATCCTGGTTTGATAAGAATTATGAAGATAATGGCATATGTCCGAACAGGCTAATCTGGAATCACCTGGATAGAAAGTGGGATATCTTCTTACTCACAACTCCTATGAGATTTATTCAACTTCCTGGTTATTCTCCACTGATTATTGGTTCCCAATCAAGCTTCTTACATTGTGCTTCATCATGGTTTTATAATAATCATGAAGATATTGCCATATGTCTGAACAGGCTAATCTGGAATCACCTGGATAGAAAGTGGGATATCTTCTTACTCACAAATCCTATGAGATCTATTCAAATTTTTGGTTATTCTCCACTGATTAGTGGTTCCCAATCAAGCTTCTTACATATTGGTTAATCCTTCTTTGATAAGAATCATGAAGATAATGGCATATGTTCGAACAGGCTAATCTGGAATCATATGGATAGAAGGTGGGATATCTTCTTACTCACAACACTTATGATATTTATTCAACTTTCTGGTTATTCTCCACTGATTAGTGGTTCCAAATAAAGCTTCTTAGATAGTGGTTGATCCTGGTTTGATAAGAATCATAAAGATATTGTCATATGTCCGAACAGGCTAATCTGGAATCACCTGGGTAGAAAGTGGGATATCTTCTTACTCACAACTCCTATGAGATTTATTCAACTTCCTGGTTATTCTCCACTGATTAGTGGTTCCAAATTAAGCTTCTTACATATAGGTTCATCCTGGTTTGTTAAGAATCATGAAGATATTGCCAAATGTCCGAACAGGCTAATCTGGAATCACCTGGATAGAAAGTGGGATATCTTCTTACTCACAAATCCTATGAGATTTATTCAACTTCCTGGTTATTCTCCACTGATTAGTGGTTCCCAATCAAGCTTCTTACATATTGGTTAATCCTGCTTTGATAAGAATCATGAAGATAATGGCATATGTTCGAACAGGCTAATCTGGAATCATATGGATAGAAGGTGGGATATCTTCTTACTCACAATACTTATGATATTTATTCAACTTTCTGGTTATTCTCCACTGATTAGTGGTTCCAAATAAAGCTTCTTAGATCCTAGTTGATCCTGGTTTGATAAGAATCATGAAGATATTGTCATATGTCCGAACAGGCTAATCTGGAATCACCTGGGTAGAAAGTGGGATATCTTCTTACTCATAACTCCTATGAGATTTATTCAACTTCCTGGTTATTCTCCACTGATTAGTGGTTCCAAATCAAGCTTCTTACATATAGGTTCATCCTGGTTTGTTAAGAATCATGAAGATATTGCCAAATGTCCGAACAGGCTAATCTGGAATCACCTGGGTAGAAAGTGGAATATCTTCTTACTCACAACTCCTATGAGATTTATTCAACTTCCTGGTTATTCTCCACTGATTAGTGGTTCCCAATCAAACTTCTTACATAATGGTTCATCCTGGTTTGATAAGAATCATGAAGATAATGGCATATGTCCGAACAGGCTAATCTGGAATTATCTGAATAGCAAGTGGGATATCTTCTTACTCACAACTCCTATGAGATTTATTCAACTTCCTGGTTATTCTCCACTGATTAGTGGTTCCCAATCAAGCTTCTTACATATTGGTTCATCCTGGTTTGATAAGAATCATGAAGATATTGCCATATGTCCGAACATGCTAATCTGGAATCACCTGGATAGAAAGTGGGATATCTTCTTCGTCACAACTCCTATGAGATATATTCAACTTCCTGGTTATTCTCCACTGATTAGTGGTTCCCAATCAAGCTTCTTACATCGTGGTTCATCCTGGTTTGATAAGAATCATGAAGATATTGCCATATGTCTGAAGAGGCTAATCTGGAATCACCTGGATAGAAAGTGGGATATATTCTTACTCACAACTCCTATGAGATTTATTCAACTTTATGTTTATTCTCCACTGATTAGTGGTTCCCAATCAAACTTCTTACATATTGGTTCATCCTGGTTTGATAAGAATCATGAAGATAATGGCATATGTCCGAACAGGCTAATCTGGAATCACCTGGGTAGAAAGTGGGATATCTTCTTACTCACAACTCCCATGAGATATATTCAACTTCCTGGTTATTGTCCACTGATTAGTGGTTCCCAATCAAGCTCTTACATCGTGGTTCATCCCGGTTTGATAAGAATCATGAAGATATTGCCATATGTCTGAAGAGGCTAATCTGGAATCACCTGGAGAAAGTGGGATATATTCTTACTCACAACTCCTATGAGATTTATTCAACTTCCTGGTTATTCTCCACTGATTAGTGGTTCCAAATCAAGCTTCTTACATATAGGTTCATCCTGGTTTGTTAAGAATCATGAAGATATTGCCAAATGTCCGAATAGGCTAATCTGGAATCACCTGGGTAGAAAGTGGGATATCTTCTTACTCACAACTCCTATGAGATTAATTCATGTTCCTGGTTATTCTCCACTGATTAGTGGTTCCCAATCAAGCTTCTTACATAATGGTTCATCCTGGTTTGATAAGAATCATGAAGATAATGGCATATGTCTGAACAGGCTAATCTGGAATTATCTGGATAGCAAGTGGGATATCTTCTTACTCACAACTCCTATGAGATTTATTCAACTTCCTGGTTATTCTCCACTGATTAGTGGTTCCCAATCAAGCTTCTTACATATTGGTTCATCCTGGTTTGATAAGAATCATGAAGATATTGCCATATGTCCGAACATGCTAATCTGGAATCACCTGGATAGAAGGTGGGATATCTTCTTACTCACAAATCCTATGAGATTTATTCAACTTCCTCGTTATTCTCTACTTATTAGTGGTTCCCAATTAAGCTTCTTACATATTGGTTCATCCTGGTTTGATAAGAATCATGAAGATATGGCCATATGTCCGAAAAAGCAAATATGGAATCACCTGGATATAGAAAGTGGGATATCTTCTTACTCACAAATCCTATGAGATTTATTCAACTTCCTGGTTATTGTCCACTGATTAGTGGTTCCCAATCAAACTTCTTACATATTGGTTCATCCTGGTTTGATAAGAATCATGAAGATAATAGCATATGTCCGAACAGGCTAATATGGAATCATCTTGATAGAAGTTGAGATATCTTCTTGCTCACAACACATATGAGATTCATACAATTTCCTGGTTATTCTCCAATGATTAGTGGTTCCAAATCAAGCTTCTTAGATCGTGGTTCATCCTGGTTTGATAAGAATCATGAAGAGATTGCCATATGTCCGAACAGGTTAATCTGGCATCACCTGGGTAGAAAGTGGGATATCTTCTTACTCACAACTCCTATGAGATTTATTCAACTTCCTGGTTATTCTACACTGATTAGTGGTTCCAAATCAAACTTCTTACATATTGGTTCATCCTGGTTTGATAAGAATCATGAAGATAATGGCATATGACCGAACAGGCTAATCTGGAATCATCTGGATAGAAAGTGGGATATCTTCTTACTAAAAACTCCTATGAGATTTATTCAACTTCCTGGTTATTCTCCACTGATTAGTGGTTCCCAATCAAGCTTCTTACATCGTGGTTCATCCTGGTTTGATAAGAATCATGAAGATATTGCCAGATGTCCGAACATGCTAATCTGGAATCACCTGGATAGAAAGTGGGATATCTTCTTACACAACTCCTATTAGATTTATTCAACTTCCTGGTTATTCTCCACTGATTAGTTGTTCCCAATCAAGCTTATTAAATCGTGGTTCATCCTGGTTTGATAAGAATAATGAAGATATTGCCATATGTCTGAACAAGCTAATCTGGAATCACCTGGATATAGAAAGTGGGATATCTTCTTACTCACAACTCCTGTGAGATTTATTCAACTTCCTGGTTATTCGCCACTGATTAGTGGTTCCCAATCAAACTTCTTACATATTGGTTCATCCTGGTTTGATAAGAATCATGAAGATAATGGCATATGTCCGAACAAGCTAATCTGAAATCATCTTGATAGAAGTTGGGATATCTTCTTGCTCACAACACTTATGATATTCATTCAACTTCCTGGTTATTCTCCACTGATTAGTGGTTCCAAATAAAGCTTCTTAGATCGTGGTTCATCCTGGTTTGATAAAAATCATGAAGATATTGCCATATGTCTGAACAGGCTAATCTGGAATCACCTGGATAGAAAGTGGGATATCTTCTTCCTCACAACTCCTATGAGATTGATTCAACTTCCTGGTTATTCTCAACTGATTAGTGGTTCCCAATCAAGCTTCTTACATCGTGGTTCATCCTGGTTTGATAAGAATCATGAAGATATTGCCTTATGTCCGAACAGGCTAATCTGGAATCACCTGGATAGAATGTGGGATATCTTCTTACTCACAACTCCTAAGAGATTTATTCAACTTCCTGGTTATTCTCCACTGATTAGTGGTTCCCAATCAAGCTTCTTACATATTGGTTCATCCTGGTTTGATAAGAATCATGAAGATAATGGCATATGTCCGAACAGGCTAATCTGGAATCATCTGGATAGAAGGTGGGATATCTTCTTACTCACAACAATTATGATATTTATTCAACTTCCTGGTTATTCTCCACTGATTAGTGGTTCCTAATAAAGCTTCTTAGATTGTGGTTCATCCTGGTTTGATAAGAATCATGAAGATATTGCCATATGTCCGAAAATGCTAATCTGGAATCACCTGGGTAGAAAGTGGGATATCTTCTTACTCACAACTCCTATGAGATTTATTCAACTTCCTGGTTATTCTCCACTGATTAGTGGTTCCCAATCAAGCTTCTTACATATTGGTTCATCCTGGTTTGATAAGAATCATGAAGATAATGACATAAGTCCGAACATGCTAATCTAGAATCATCTGGATAGAATGTGAGATATCTTCTTACTCACAACTACTATGAGATTTATTCAACTTCCTGGTTATTTGTCCAATTATTAGTGGTTCCCAATCAAACTTCTTACATCGTAGTTCATCCTGGTTTGATAAGAATCATGAAGATATTGCCATATGTCCGAACTGGCTAATCTGGAATCAGCTGGATAGAAAGTGGGATATCTTCTTACTCACAACTCCTATGAGATTTATTCAACTTCCTGGTTATTCTCCACTGATTAGTGGTTCCCAATCAAGCTTCTTACATCGTGGTTCATGCTGGTTTGATAAGAATCATGAGGATATGGCCATATGTCCGAACAAGCTAATTTGGAATCACCTGGATATAGAAAGTGGGATATCTTCTTACTCACAACTCCTATGAGATTTATTCAAGTTCCTGGTTATTATCCACTGATTAGTGGTTCCCAATCAAACTTCTTACATATTGGTTCATCCTGGTTTGATAAGAATCATGAAGATAATAGCATATGTCCGAACAGGCTAATCTGGAATCATCTTGATAGAAGTTGAGATATCTTCTTGCTCACAACACATATGAGATTCATTCAACTTCCTGGTTATTCTCCAATGATTAGTGGTTCCAAATCAAGCTTCTTAGATCGTGGTTCATCATGGTTTGATAAGAATCATGAAGATATTGCCTTATGTACGAACATGCTAATATGGAATCACATGGATAGAAAGTGGGATATCTTCTTCCTCACAAATCCTATAAGATTTATTCAAATTCCTGGTTATTCTCCACTGATTAGTGGTTCCCAATCAAGCTTCTTACATCGTGGTTCATCCTGGTTTGCTAAGAATCATGAAGATATTGCCATATGTCCGAACAGGCTAATCTGGAATCACCTGGATAGAAAGTGAGATATCTTCTTACTCACAACTCCTATGAGATTTATTTAACTTCCTGGTTATTCTCTACTGATTAGTGGTTCCCAATAAAGCTTCTTACATATTGGTTCATCCTAGTTTGATAAGAATCATGAAGATAATTGCATATGTCCGAACATGCTAATTCTGAATCATCTGGATAGAAGGTGGGCTATCTTCTTAATCACAACACTTATAAGATTTATTCAACTTCCTGGTTATTCTCCACTGATTAGTGGTTCCAAATAAAGCTTCTTAGATCGTGGTTCATCCTGGTTTGATAAGAATCATGAAGATATTGCCATATGTCCGAACAGGATAATCTGGAATCACCTGGATAGAAAGTGGGATATCTTCTTACTCACAACTCCAGATTTATTCAACTTCCTGGTTATTCTCCACTGTTTAGTGGTTCCCAATCAAGCTTCTTACATATTGGTTCATCCTGGTTTGATAAGAATCATGAAGATAATGGCATATGTCCGAACAAGCTAATCTTGAATCATCTGAATAGAAAGTGGGATATCTACTTACTCACAACTCCTATGAGATTTATTCAACTTCCTGGTTATTTTCCACTGATTAGTGGTTCCCAATCAAGCTTCTTACATCGTGGTTCATCCTGGTTTGATAAGAATCATGAAGATATTGCCATATGTCCGAACAGGCTAATCTGGAATCACCTGGATAGAAAGTGGGATATCTTCTTACTCACAACTCCTATGAGATTTATTCAACTTCCTGGTTATTCTCCACTGATTAGTGGTTCCCAATCAAGCTTCTTACATATTGATTTATCCTAGTTTGATAAGAATCATGAAGATAATGGCATATGTCCGAACAGACTAATTTGGAATCATGTGGATAGAAGGTGGGCTATCTTCTTAATCACAACACTTATGAGATTTATTAAACTTCCTGGTTATTCTCCACTGATTAGTGGTTCCAAATAAAGCTTCTTAGATCGTGGTTCATCCTGGTTTGATAAGAATCATGAAGATTTTGCCATATGTCCGAGCAGGCTAATCTGGAATCACCTGGATAGAAAGTGGTATATCTTTTTACTCACAACTCCTATGAGATTTATTCAACTTCCTGGTTATTCTCTACTGTTTAGTGGTTCCCAATCAAGCTTCTTACATATTGGTTCATCCTGGTTTGATAAGAATCATGAAGATAATGGCATATGTCCGAACAGGCTAATCTGGAATCATCTGGATAGAAAGTGGGATATCTTCTTAATCACAACTCCTATGAGATTTATTCAACTTCCTGGTTATTCTCCACTGATTAGTAGTTCCCAATCAAGCTTCTTACACCGTGGTTCATCCTGGTTTGATAAGAAGCATGAAGATATTGCCATATGTCCGAACAGGCTAATCTGGAATCACCTGGATAGAAAGTGGGATATCTTCTTACTCACAACTCCTATGAGATTTATTCAACTTCCTGGTTATTCTCCACTTATTAGTGGTTCCCAATCAAGACTCTGGCATATTGGTTCATCCTGGTTTGATAAGAATCATGAAGATAATGGCATATTTCCGAACAGGCTAATCTGGATAGAAAGTGGGATATCTTCTTACTCACAACTCCTATGAGATTTATTCAACTTCCTGGTTATTCTCCACTGACTAGTGGTTCCAAATAAAGCTTCTTAGATCATGGTTCATCTTGGTTTGATAAGAATCATGAATATATTGCCATATGTCCGAACAGGCTAATATGGAATTATCTGGATAGAAAGTGGGATATCTTCTTACTCACAACTCCTATGAGATTTATTCAACTTTCTGGTTATTCTCCACTGATTAGTGGTTCCCAATCAAGCTTCTTACATATTGGTTCATCCTGGTTTGATAAGAATCATGAAGATAATGGCATATGTCCAAAAAGGCTAATTTGGAATCATCTGGATAGAAGGTGGGATATCTTCTTCCTCACAACTCCTATGAGATATATTCAACTTCCTTGTTACTCTCCACTGATTGGTGGTTCCAAATAAAGTTTCTTACATCGTGGCTCATCCTGGTTTGATAAGAATCATGAAGATAATGGCATATGTTCGAACATGCTAATTTGGATAGAAAGTGGGATATCTTCTTACTCACAACTCCTAAGAGATTTATTAAACTTCCTGGTTATTTTCTACTGATTAGTGGTTCCCAAAAATCTTCTTACATGGTGGTTCATCCTGGTTAGATAAGAATTATGAAGATATTGCCACATGTCCGAACAGGTTAATCTGGAATCACCTGGATAGAAAGTGGGATATCTTCTTATTCACAACTCCTATGAGATTCATTCAACTTCCTGGTTATTCTCCACTGATTAGTGGTTCCCAATCAAGCTTCTTACATATTGGTTCATCCTGGTTTGATAAGAATCATGAAGATAATGGCATATGTCCGAACAGGCTAATCTGGAATCATCTGGATAGAAGGTGGGATATCTTCTTACTCACAACTCCTATGAGATTTATTCAACTTCCTGGTTGTTCTCCACTTATTAGTGGTTCCCAATCAAGCTTCTTACATATTGGTTCATTCTGGTTTGATAAGAATCATGAAGATAATGGTATATGTCCGAATAGGCTAATCTGGATAGAAAGTGGGATATCTTCTTACTCACAACTACTATAAGATTTATTCAACTTCCTGGTTATTCTCCACTGATTAGTGGTTTCAAATAAAGCTTCTTAGATCGTGGTTCATCTAGGTTTGATAAGAATCATGAATATATTGCCATATGTCCGAAAAGGCTAATCTGAAATTATCTGGATAGAAAGTGGGATATCTTCTTACTCACAACTCCTATGAGATTTATTCAACTTCCTGGTAATTATCCACTGATTAGTGGTTCCCAATCAAGCTTCTTACATCGTGGTTCATCTTGGTTTGATAAGAATCATGAAGATTTTGCCATATGTCTGAACAGGCTAATCTGGAATCACCTGGATAGAAAGTGGGATATCTTCTTCCTCACAAGTCCTATGAGATTTATTCTAATTCCTTGTTACTCTCCACTGATTAGTTGTTCCAAATAAAGCTTCTTACATCGTGGTTCATCCTTGTTTGATAAGAATCATGAAGATAATGGCATATGTCCGAACAGGCTAATCTGGATAGAAAGTGGTTCCCAATCTAGCTTCTTCCATCGTGGTTCATCTTGGTTTGATAAGAATCATGAAGATTTTGCCATATGTCCGAACAACCTAATCTGGAATCACCCGGATAGAAAGTGGGATATCTTCTTCCTCACAACTCATATGAGATTTATTCAACTTCCTGGTTAGTCTCCACTGATTAGTTGTTCCCAATCAAGTTTCTTACATCGTGGTTCATCCTGGTTTGATAAGAATCATGAAGATATTGCCATATGTCCGAACAGGCTAATCTGGAATTACCTGGATAGAAAGTGGGATATCTTCTTACTCACAACTCCTATGAGATTTATTCAACTTCCTGGTTATTCTCCACTGATTAGTGGTTCCCAATCAAGCTTCTTACATATTGGTTCATCCTGGTTTGATAAGAATCATGAAGATAATGGCATATGTCCGAACAGGCTAATCTAGAATCATATGGATAGAAGTTGGGATATCTTCTTGCTCACAACACTTATGAGATTCATTCAACTTCCTGGTTATTCTCCACTGATTAGTGGTTCTAAATAAAGCTTCTTAGATCGTGGTTCATCTAGGTTTGATAAGAATCATGAATATATTGCCATATGTCCGAACATTCTAATCTGGAATTATCTGGATAGAAAGTGGACATCTTCTTACTCACAACTCCTATGAGATTTATTCAACTTCCTGGTTATAATCCACTGATTAGTGGTTCCCAAACAAGCTTCTTACATCGTGGTTCATCTTGGTTTGATAAGAATCATGAAGATTTTGCCATGTGTCCGAACAGGCTAATCTGGAATCATCTGGATAGAAGTTGGGATATCTTCTTGCTCACAACACTTATGAGATTCATTCAATTTCCTGGTTACTCTCCACTGATTAGTGGTTCCAAATAAAGCTTCTTACATCGTGGTTCATCCTGGTTTGATAAGAATCATGAAGATTATGGCATAGGTCCGAACAGGCTAATCTGGATAGAACTTGGTTCCCAATCAAGCTTCTTACATCGTGGTTCATCTTGGTTTGATAAGAATCATGAATATTTTGCCATATGTCCGAACAGGCTAACCTGGAATCACCTGGATAGAAAGTGGGATATCTTCTTCCTCAAAACTCCTATGAGATTTATTCAACTTTCTTGTTACTCTCCACTGATTAGTGGTTCCAAATAAAGTTTCTTACATCGTGGTTCATCCTGGTTTGATAAGAATCATGAAAATATGGCATATGTCCGAACAGGCTAATCTGGATAGAAAGTGGGATATCTTCTTACTCACAACTCCTAAGAGATTTATTAAACTTCCTGGTTATTTTCTACTGATTAGTGGTTCCCAAAAAATCTTCTTACATCGTGGTTCATCCTGGTTAGATAAGAATTATGAAGATATTGCCACATGTCCGAACAGGTTAATCTGGAATCACCTGGATAGAAAGTGGGATATCTTCTTATTCACAACTCCTATGAGATTCATTCAACTTCCTGGTTATTCTCCACTGATTAGTGGTTCCCAATCAAGCTTCTTACATATTGGTTCATCCTGGTTTGATAAGAATCATGAAGATAATGGCATATGTCCGAACAGGCTAATCTGGAATCATCTGGATAGAAGGTGGGATATCTTCTTACTCACAACTCCTATGAGAATTATTCAACTTCCTGGTTGTTCTCCACTTATTAGTGGTTCCCAATCAAGCTTCTTACATATTGGTTCATCCTGGTTTGATAAGAATCATGAAGATAATGGTATATGTCCGAATAGGCTAATCTGGATAGAAAGTGGGATATCTTCTTACTCACAACTACTATAAGATTTATTCAACTTCCAGGTTATTCTCCACTGATTAGTGGTTTCAAATAAAGCTTCTTAGATCGTGGTTCATCTAGGTTTGATAAGAATCATGAATATATTGCCATATGTCCGAAAAGGCTAATCTGAAATTATCTGGATAGAAAGTGGGATATCTTCTTACTCACAACTCCTATGAGATTTATTCAACTTCCTGGTAATTATCCACTGATTAGTGGTTCCCAATCAAGCTTCTTACATCGTGGTTCATCTTGGTTTGATAAGAATCATGAAGATTTTGCCATATGTCTGAACAGGCTAATCTGGAATCACCTGGATAGAAAGTGGGATATCTTCTTCCTCACAAGTCCTATGAGATTTATTCTAATTCCTTGTTACTCTCCACTGATTAGTTGTTCCAAATAAAGCTTCTTACATCGTGGTTCATCCTTGTTTGATAAGAATCATGAAGATAATGGCATATGTCCGAACAGGCTAATCTGGATAGAAAGTGGTTCCCAATCTAGCTTCTTCCATCGTGGTTCATCTTGGTTTGATAAGAATCATGAAGATTTTGCCATATGTCCGAACAACCTAATCTGGAATCACCCGGATAGAAAGTGGGATATCTTCTTCCTCACAACTCATATGAGATTTATTCAACTTCCTGGTTAGTCTCCACTGATTAGTTGTTCCCAATCAAGCTTCTTACATCTTGGTTCATCCTGGTTTGATAAGAATCATGAAGATATTGCCATATGTCCGAACAGGCTAATCTGGAATTACCTGGATAGAAAGTGGGATATCTTCTTACTCACAACTCCTATGAGATTTATTCAACTTCCTGGTTATTCTCCACTGATTAGTGGTTCCCAATCAAGCTTCTTACATATTGGTTCATCCTGGTTTGATAAAAATCATGAAGATAATGGCATATGTCCGAACAGGCTAATCTAGAATCATATGGATAGAAGTTGGGATATCTTCTTGCTCACAACACTTATGAGATTCATTCAACTTCCTGGTTATTCTCCACTGATTAGTGGTTCTAAATAAAGCTTCTTAGATCGTGGTTCATCTAGGTTTGATAAGAATCATGAATATATTGCCATATGTCCGAACATTCTAATCTGGAATTATCTGGATAGAAAGTGGATATCTTCTTACTCACAACTCCTATGAGATTTATTCAACTTCCTGGTTATAATCCACTGATTAGTGGTTCCCAAACAAGCTTCTTACATCGTGGTTCATCTTGGTTTGATAAGAATCATGAAGATTTTGCCATATGTCCGAACAGGCTAATCTGGAATCATCTGGATAGAAGTTGGGATATCTTCTTGCTCACAACACTTATGAGATTCATTCAATTTCCTGGTTACTCTCCACTGATTTGTGGTTCCAAATAAAGCTTCTTACATCGTGGTTCATCCTGGTTTGATAAGAATCATGAAGATTATGGCATAGGTCCGAACAGGCTAATCTGGATAGAAAGTGGTTCCCAATCAAGCTTCTTACATCGTGGTTCATCTTGGTTTGATAAGAATCATGAAGATTTTGCCATATGTCCGAACAGGCTAATCTGGAATCACCTGGATAGAAAGTGGGATATCTTCTTCCTCAAAACTCCTATGAGATTTATTCAACTTTCTTGTTACTCTCCACTGATTAGTGGTTCCAAATAAAGTTTCTTACATCGTGGTTCATCCTGGTTTGATAAGAATCATGAAAATATGGCATATGTCCGAACATGCTAATCTGGATAGAAAGTGGGATATCTTCTTACTCACAACTCCTAAGAGATTTATTAAACTTCCTGGTTATTTTCTACTGATTAGTGGTTCCCAAAAAATCTTCTTACATCGTGGTTCATCCTGGTTAGATAAGAATTATGAAGATATTGCCACATGTCCGAACAGGTTAATCTGGAATCACCTGGATAGAAAGTGGGATATCTTCTTATTCAAAACTCCTATGAGATTCATTCAACTTCCTGGTTATTCTCCACTGATTAGTGGTTCCCAATCAAGCTTCTTACATATTGGTTCATCCTGGTTTGATAAGAATCATGAAGATAATGGCATATGTCCGAACAGGCTAATCTGGAATCATCTGGATAGAAGGTGGGATATCTTCTTACTCACAACACTTATGAGATTTATTCAACTTCCTGGTTATTCTCCACTGATTAGTGGTTTTAAATAAAGCTTCTTAGATCGTGGTTCATCCTGGTTTGATAAGAATCATGAAGATATTGCCATATGTCCGAACAGGCTAATCTGGAATCACCTGGATAGAAAGTGGGATATCTTCTTACTCACAACTCCTATGAGATTTATTTAACTTCATGGTTATTCTCCACTGATTAGTGGATCCCAATAAAGCTTCTTACATCGTGGTTCATCCTGGTTTGATAAGAACCATGAAGATATTGCCACATGTCCGAACAGGCTAATCTGAAGTCACCTGGATAGAAAGTGGGATATCTTCTTACTCACAACTCCTATGATATTTATTCAACTTCCTGGTTATTCTCCACTGATTAGTGGTTCCCAATCAAGCTTCTTACATATTGGTTCATCCTGGTTTGATAAGAATCATGAAGATAATGGCATATGTCCGAACAGGCTAATCTGGAATCATCTGGATAGAAGTTGGGATATCTTCTTGCTCACAACACATATGAGATTCATTCAACTTCCTGGTTATTCTCCACTGATTAGTGGTTCCAAATAAAGCTTCTTAGATCGTGTTTCATCCTGGTTTGATAAGAATCATGAAGATATTGCCATATGTCCGAACAGCCTAATCTGGAATCACCTGTATAGAAAGTGGGATATTTTCTTCCTCACAACTCATATGAGATTTATTTAACTTCCTGGTTATTTTCTACTGATTAGTGGTTCCCAATCAAGCTTCTTACATATTGGTTCATCCTGGTTTGATAAGAACCATGAAGATATTTCCACATGTCCGAACTGGCTAATCTGAAGTCACCTGGATAGAAAGTGGGATATCTTCTTACTCACAACTCCTATGAGATTTATTCAACTTCCTGGTTATTCTCCACTGATTAGTGGTTCCCAATCAAGCTTCTTACATATTGGTTCATCCTGGTTTGATAAGAATCATGAAGATAATGGCATATGTCCGAACAGGCTAATCTGGAATCATCTGGATAGAAGTTGGGATATCTTCTTGCTAACAACACTTATGAGATTCACTCAACGTCCTGGTTATTCTCCACTGATTATGGTTCCAAATAAAGCTTCTTAGATCGTGTTTCATCCTGGTTTGATAAGAATCATGAAGATATTGCCATTTGTCTGAACAGCCTAATCTGGAATCACCTGGATAGAAAGTGGGATATCTTCTTCCACACAACTCATATGAGATTTATTCAACTTCCTGGTTATTCTCCACTGATTAGTGGTTCCCAATCAAGCTTCTTCCATCGTGGTTCATCCTAGTTTGATAAGAATCATGAAGATATTGCAATATGTCCGAACAGGCTAATCTGGAATCACCTGGATAGAAAGTGAAATATCTTCTTACTCACAACTCCTATGAGATTTATTCAACTTCCTGGTTGTTCTCCACTTATTAGTGGTTCCCAATCAAGCTTCTTACATATTGGTTCATCCTGGTTTGATAAGAATCATGAAGATAATGGTATATGTCCGAATAGGCTAATCTGGATAGAAAGTGGGATATCTTCTTACTCACAACTCCTATGAGATTTATTCAACTTCCTGGTAATTATCCACTGATTAGTGGTTCCCAATCAAGCTTCTTACATCGTGGTTCATCTTGGTTTGATAAGAATCATGAAGATTTTGCCATATGTCTGAACAGGCTAATCTGGAATCACCTGGATAGAAAGTGGGATATCTTCTTCCTCACAAGTCCTATGAGATTTATTCTAATTCCTTGTTACTCTCCACTGATTAGTTGTTCCAAATAAAGCTTCTTACATAGTGGTTCATCCTTGTTTGATAAGAATCATGAAGATAATGACATATGTCCGAACAGGCTAATCTGGATAGAAAGTGGTTCCCAATCTAGCTTCTTCCATCGTGGTTCATCTTGGTTTGATAAGAATCATGAAGATTTTGCCATATGTCCGAACAACCTAATCTGGAATCACCCGGATAGAAAGTGGGATATCTTCTTCCTCACAACTCATATGAGATTTATTCAACTTCCTGGTTATTCTCCACTGATTAGTGGTTCCCAATCAAGCTTCTTACATCGTGGTTCATCTTGGTTTGATAAGAATCATGAAGATATTGCCATATGTCCGAACATGCTAATCTGGAATCACCTGGATAGAAAGTGGGATATCTTCTTACTCACAAATCCTATGAGATTTATTCAACTTCCTGGTTATTCTCCACTTATTAGTGGTTCCCAATCAAGCTTCTTACATATTGCTTCATCCTGGTTTGATAAGAATCATGAAGATAATGGCATATGTCCGAACAGGCTAATCTGGATAGAAAGTGGGATATCTTCTTACTCACAACTCCTATGAGATTTATTCAACTTTCTGGTTATTCTCCACTGGTTAGTGTGGGAACCGAAATTCGCACTGTCGATTTTAGTTAAGTTAAGACGTAGGAAAACTAAGTTGACCTAGTTTTCCCCGAGGATCCCGTCTATCTGCTGGGCCACGCACGACAAAGTTAAGACAAGTCTAATTCGAGAATAAATGCGTAAAATAAATAGAGCAAAAAGAAAGAATCTTATTTCCGAATCTGCGGAGAGCGTTTGGACAACAGGTCGAGATCTCGGTCGCAAGAGCTGTCGATCGTCGCTAATCTCGAAACCTAGATCTAACCTAGTTGAGTCGCAGCTCGCTAAAAAAGGAAATAAGCGCCTAAGTTCTAAATTGCTCTGGAGTGGTTTCTTTCTTCTGATTTCGGATCCCCCTTCCTCTGCTCCTAGCTTTGCTTATATACTCCCATATGACGGTCTATCCTTGATGGGCTGAGTCTGCCGCGGGCTGGACCTTTTCCATTTTCGTTGGCTTTCGCGTTTATCGGGAAAGTTGACATTTATCTTTCCGGAAAGTTGACATTTATCTTTTCGGAAGTTTAACATTTATCTTGTCTGGCGAAGATAATTGTAAACTGTCGCATCTATCCTTTTAGAAAATCGTAAATGGGTCGTCTGATCGGGTTTGGTCCCTTTCGGGCCGTCTTCCGGACTTCCGCTGTTTTTTCTACGATTTCTTTGAAAGGATGCTCCTACTTAGATGTCGAGTCTTTCGGAAGATCTTCGATCCATTGCCGTGGTGAATGGTGTTTTAAGATAACCATCACCGTTTTATACGAAGTCTTCCTATCCGTTGACGTCTTAGGGGTTCTTTGAAATCCTGGAACAGAAGAAGGAGTTTTGTTTGCGGGGACTCGGAAAATCGCAAAACACAGATTTCTGGCGACCCGGAGGCCTGGAGTTTACGCACGAAGACTAGCCGTCCGACGACCCGAGCCAGCACGGGGCTAGCCGCCCGGCGACCACGGCCAGCACGGGCGCTAGCCGCCGGCGGCCACGGCCAGCACGGGGCTAGCCGCCCGGCGGCCATGGCCAGCACGGGCGCTAGCCGCCGGCGGCCACGGCCAGCACGGGGCTAGCCGCCCGGCGGCCACGGCCAGCACGGGCGCTAGCCGCCGGCGGCCACGGCCAGCACGGGGCTAGCCGCCCGGCGGCCACGGCCAGCACGGGCGCTAGCCGCCGGCGGCCACGGCCAGAACGGGGCTAGCCGCCCGGCGGCCACGGCCAGCACGGGCGCTAGCCGCCGGCGGCCACGGCCAGCACGGGCGCTAGCCGCCGGCGGCCACGGCCAGCACGGGGCTAGCAGCCCGGCGGCCACGGCCAGTACGGGCGCTAGCCGCCGGCGGCCACGGCCAGCACGGGGCTAGCCGCCCGGCGGCCACGGCCACGACCGGGGTCGGCTGTTCGTTTCCTTCGGTTTGTGCGTTTTTCTGCGTTTTTAGTTTTTCCGTAGGTTTTTCCTTGTGTAGAGAATGTATCTAGCTGTTGATTTCGAGATGATTAATCTCGAACTTTAATGTTTTCCCGAGGTTTCTCGATTAACAATTGGTCTCTCGAGGTTGCTCTTACATCTTTCATATTTTTCCGAGATTTTCGGACATCGATTTCGTCTTGACCGATTTTGACCCCAACAGTTAGTGGTTCCAAATAAAGCTTCTTAGATCGTGGTTCATCTAGGTTTGATAAGAATCATCAATATATTGCCATATGTCCGAACCGGCTAATCTGGAATCACCCGGATAGAAAGTGGGATATCTTCTTACTCACAACTCCTATGAGATTTATTCAACTTCCTGGTTATTATCCACTGATTAGTGGTTCCCAATCAAGCTACTTACATCGTGGTTCATCTTGGTTTGATAAGAATCATGAAAATTTTGCCATATGTCCGAACAGGCTAATCTGGAATCACCTGGATAGAAAGTGAGATATCTTCTTCCTCACAACTCCTATGAGATTTATTAAACTTCCTTGTTACTCTCCACTGATTAGTGGTTCCAAATAAAGCTTCTTACATCGTGGTTCATCCTGGTTTGATAAGAATCATGAAGATAATGGCATATGTCCGAAGAAGCTAATCTGGATAGAAAGTGGTTCCCAATCAAGCTTCTTACATTATGGTTCATCTTGGTTTGATAAGAATCATGAAGATATTGCCATACGGCCGAACAGGCTAATCTGGAATCACCTGGATAGAAAGTGAGATATCTTTTTCCTTAAAACTCCTATGAGATTTATTCAACTTCCTTGTTACTCTGCACTGATTAGTGGTTCCAAATAAAGCTTCTTACATCGTGGTTCATCTTGGTTTGATAAGAATCATGAAGATAATGACATATGTCCGAACAGGCTAATCTGGATAGAAAATGAGATATCTTCTTACTCACAACTCCTATGAGATTTATTCAACTTCCTGGTTATTCTCCACTGATTAGTGGTTCCCAAAAAAGCTTCTTACACCGTGGTTCATCCTGGTTTGATAAGAATCATGAAGATATTGCCACATGTCCGAACAGGTTAATCTGGAATCACCTGGATAGAAGGTGAGATATCTTCTTATTCACAACTCCTATGAGATTCATTCAACTTCCTGGTTATTATCCACTGATTAGTGGTTCCCAATCAAGCTTCTTACATATTGGTTCATCCTGGTTTGATAAGAATCATGAAGATAATGGCATATGTCCGAACAGGCTAATCAGGAATAATCTGGATAGAAGGTGGGATATCTTCTTACTCACAACACTTATGAGATTTATTCAACTTCCTAGTTATTCTCCACTGATTAGTGGTTTTAAATAAAGCTTCTTAGATCGTGGTTCATCCTGGTTTGATAATAATCATGAAGATATTGCCATATGTCCGAACAGCCTAATCTGGAATCACCTGGATAGAAAGTGGGATATCTTCTTCCTCACAACTCATATGAGATTTATTCAACTTCCTGGTTATTCTCCACTGATTAGTGGTTCCCAATCAAGCTTCTTACATATTGGTTCATCCTGGTTTGATAAGAATCATGAAGATATTGCCATATATTCGAACATGCTAATCTGGAATCACCTGGATAGAAAGTGGGATATCTTCTTCCTCACAACTCTTATGAGATTTATTCAACTTCCTGGTTATTCTCCACTGATTAGTGGTTCCCAATCAAGCTTCTTCCATTGTGGTTCATCCTGGTTTGATAAGAATCATGAAGATATTGCCATATGTCAAGAACAGGCTAATCTGGAATCACCTGGATAGAAAGTGGGATATCTTCTTACTCACAACTCCTATGAGATTTATTCAACTTCCTGGTTATTCTCCACTTATTAGTGGTTCCCAATCAAGCTTCTTACATATTGGTTCATCCTGGTTTGATAAGAATCATGAAGATAATGGTATATGTCCGAACATGCTAATCTGGATAGAAAGTGGGATATCTTCTTACTCAAAAATCCTATGAGATTTATTCAACTTCCTGGTTATTCTCCACTGATTAGTGGTTCCCAAAAAAGCTTTTTACATCGTGGTTCATCCTGGTTTGATAAGAATCATGAAGATATTGCCACATGTCCGAACAGGTTAATCTGGAATCACCAGGATAGAAAGTGGGATATCTTCTTACATATTGGTTCATCCTGGTTTGAAAAGAATCATGAAGATTATGGCATATGTCCGAACATGCTAATCTTGAATCTTAGATCGTGGTTCAACTTCTTACTCACAACAATTATGAGATTTATTCAACTTCCTGGTTATTCTCCACTGATTAGTGGTTATAAATAAAGCTTCTTAGATCGTGGTTCATCCTGGTTTGATAAGAATCATGAAGATATTGCCATATGTATGAACAGGCTAATCTGGATAGAAGGTGGGATATCTTCTTACTCACAACACTTATGAGATTTATTCAACTTCCTGGTTATTCTCCACTCATTAGTGGTTTTAAATAAAGCTTCTTAGATCGTGGTTAATCCTGGTTTGATAAGAATCATGAAGATATTGCCATATGTCCGAAAAGCCTAATGGAATCACATGGATAGAAAGTGGGATATCTTCTTACTCACAACTCCTATGAGATTTATTCAACTTCCTGGTTATTCTCCACTGATTAGTGGTTCCCAATCAAGCTTCTTACATATTGGTTCATCCTGGTTTGATAAGAAACATGAAGATAATGGCATATGTCCGAACAGGCTAATCTAGAATCATATGGATAGAAGTTAGGATATCTTCTTGCTCACAACACTTATGAGATTCATTCAACTTCCTGGTTATTCTCCACTGATTAGTGGTTCCAAATAAAGCTTCTTCGATTATGGTTCATCCTGGTTTGATAAGAATCATGAAGATATTGCCGTATGTCCGAACAGCCTAATCTGGAATCACCCGGATAGAAAGTGGGATATCTTCTTCCTCACAACTCATATGAGATTTATTCAACTTCCTGGTTATTCTCCACTGATTAGTGGTTCCCAATCAAGCTTCTTACATCGTGGTTCATCCTGGTTTGATAAGAATCATGAAGATATTGCCATATGTCCGAACAGGCTAATCTGGAATCACCTGAATAGAAAGTGAGATATCTTCTTACTCACAAGTCCTATGAGATTTATTCAACTTCCTGGTTATTCTCCACTGATTAGTGGTTCCTAATCAAGCTTCTTACATCGTGGTTCATCCTGCTCTGATAAGAATCATGAAGATATTGCTATATGTCCGAACAGGCTAATCTGGAATCACCTGGATAGAAAGTGGGATATCTTCTTACTCACAACTCCTATGAGATTTATCCAACTTCCTGGTTATGCTCCACTGATTCGTGATTCCCAATCAAGCTTCTTACATATTGGTTCATCCTGGTTTGATAAGAATCATGAAGATAATGGCGTATGTCCGAACATGCTAATCTGGAATCATATGGATAGAAGTTGGGATATCTTCTTGCTCACAACACTTATGAGATTCATTCAACTTCCTGGTTATTCTCCACTGATTAGTGGTTCCAAATAAAGCTTCTTAGATCATGGTTCATCCTGGTTTGATAAGAATCATGAAGATATTACCGTATGTCCGAACAGCCTAATCTGGAATCACCCGGATAGAAAGTGGGATATCTTCTTCCTCCCAACTCATATGAGACTTATTCAACTTCCTGGTTATTCTCCACTGATTAGTGGTTCTCAATCAAGCTTCTTACATCGTGGTTCATCCTGGTTTGATAAGAATCATGAAGATATTGTCATATGTCCGAACAGTCTAATCTGGAATCACCTGGATAGAAAGTGGGATATCTTCTTACTCACAAGTCCTATGAGATTTATTCAACTTCCTGGTTATTCTCCACTTATTAGTGGTTCCCAATCAAGCTTCTTACATATTGGTTCATCCTGGTTTGATAAGAATCATGAAGATAATGGCATATGTCCGAACAGGCTAATCTGGATAGAAAGTGGGATATCTTCTTACTCACAACTCCTATAAGATTTATTCAACTTCCTGGTTATTCTCCACTTATTAGTGGTTCCCAATCAAGCTTCTTACATATTGGTTCATCCTGGTTTGATAAGAATCATGAAGATAATGGTATATGTCCGAACAGGCTAATCTGGATAGAAAGTGGGATATCTTCTTACTCACAACTCCTATAAGATTTATTCAACTTCCTGGTTATTCTCCACTGATTAGTGGTTCCAAATAAAGATTCTTAGATCGTGGTTCATCTAGGTTTGATAAGAATCATGAATATATTGTCATATGTCCGAACAGCCTAATCTGGAATCACCTGGATAGAAACTGGGATATCTTCCTCCTCACAACTCATATGAGATTTATTCAACTTCCTGGTTATTCTCCACTGATTAGTGGTTCCCAATCAAGCTTCTTACATATTGGTTCATCCTGGTTTGATAAGAATCATGAAGATATTGCCATATGTTCGAACATGCTAATCTGGAATCACATGGATAGAAAGTGGGATATCTTCTTACTTACAACTCTTATGAGATTTATTCAACTTACTGGTTATTCTCCACTGATTAGTGGTTCCCAATCAAGTTTCTTCCATCGTGGTTCATCCTGGTTTGATAAGAATCATGAAGATATTGCCATATGTCCGAACAGGCTAATTTGGAATCACCCGGATAGAAAGTGGGATATCTTCTTACTCACAACTCCTATGAGATTTATCCAACTTCCTGGTTATTCTCCACTGATTAGTGGTTCCCAATCAAGCTTCTTACATATTGGTTCATCCTGGTTTGATAAGAATCATGAAGATAATGGCATATGTCCGAACAGTCTAATCTGCAATCATATGGATAGAAGTTGGGATATCTTCTTTCTCACAACACTTATGATATTCATTCAACTTCCTGGTTATTCTCCACTGATTAGTGGTTCCAAATAAAGCTTCTTAGATCGTGGTTCATCATGGTTTGATAAAGATCATGAAGATATTGCCGTATGTCCGAACAACCTAATCTGGAATCACCCGGATATAAAGTGGGATATCTTCTTCCTCACAACTCATATAAGATTTATTCAACTTCCTGGTTATTCTCCACTGATTAGTGGTTCCCAATCAAGCTTCTTACATCGTGGTTCATCCTGGTTTGATAAGAATCATGAAGATATTGTCATATGTCCGAACATGCTAATCTTGAATCACCTGGATAGAAAGTGGGATATCTTCTTACTCACAAAAGTCCTATGAGATTTATTCAACTTCCTGGTTATTCTCCACTGATTAGTGGTTCCAAATAAAGCTTCTTAGATCGTGGTTCATCCTGGTTTGATAAGATTCATGAAGATATTGCGGTATGTCCGAACAGCCTAATCTGGAATCACCTGGATAGAAAGTGGGATATCTTCTTCCTCACAACTCATATGAGATTTATTAAACTTCCTGTTTATTCTCCTCTGATTAGTGGTTCCGAATCAAGCTTCTTACATCGTGGTTCATCCTGGTTTGATAAGAATCATGAAGATATTGCCATATGTCCGAACATGCTAATCTGGAATCACCTGGATAGAAAGTGGGATATCTTCTTACTCACAAGTCCTATGAGATTTATTCAACTTCCTGGTTATTCTCCACTTATTAGTGGTTCCCAATCAAGCTTCTTACATATTGGTTCATCCTGGTTTGATAAGAATCATGAAGATAATGGCATATTTCCGAACAGGCTAATCTGGATAGAAAGTGGGATATATTCTTACTCACAACTCCTATGATATTTATTCAACTTCCTGGTTATTCTCCACTGATTAGTGGTTCCAAATAAAGATTCTTAGATCGTGGTTCATCTAGGTTTGATAAGAATCATGAATATATTACCGTATGTCCGAACAGGCTAATCTGGAATCACCCGGATAGAAAGTGGGATATCTTCTTACTCACAACTCATATGAGATTTATTCAACTTCCTGGTTATTCTCCACTGATTAGTGGTTCCCAATCAAGCTTCTTACATCGTGGTTCATCTTGGTTTGATAAGAATCATGAAGATTTTGCCATATCTCTGAACAGGCTAATCTGGAATCATCTGGATAGAAGGTGGGATATCTTCTTACTCACAACACTTATGAGATTTATTCAACTTCCTGGTTATTCTCCACTGATTAGTGGTTTTAAATAAAGCTTCTTAGATCGTGGTTCATCCTGGTTTGATAAGAATCATGAAGATATTGACATATGTCCGAACAGCCTAATATGGAATCACCTGGATAGAAAGTGGGATATCTTCTTACACAGAACTCCAATGAGATTTATTCAACTTCCTGGTTATTCTCCACTGATTAGTGGTTCCCAATCAAGCTTCTTACATATTGGTTTATCCTGGTTTGATAAGAATCATGAAGATATTGCCATATGTTCGAACATGCTAATCTGGATAGAAAGTAGGATATCTTCTTACTCACAACTCCTATGAGATTTATTCAACTTCCTGGTTATTGTCCACTGATTAGTGGTTCCAAATAAAGATTCTTAGATCGTGGTTCATCTAGGTTTGATAAGAATCATGAAGATATTGCCATATGTCCGAACTGGCTAATCTGGAATCATATGGATAGAAGTTGGGATATCTTCTTGCTCACAACACTTATGAGATTCATTCAACTTCCTGGTTATTCTACACTGATTAGTGGTTCCAAATAAAGCTTCTTAGATCGTGGTTCATCCTAGTTTGATAAGAATCATGAAGATATTGCCGTATGTCTGAACAGCCTAATCTGGAATCACCCGGATATAAAGTGGGATATCTTCTTCCTCACAACTCATATGAGATTTATTCAACTTCCTGGTTATTCTCCACTGATTAGTGGTTCCCAATCAAGCTTCTTACATCGTGGTTCATCCTGGTTTGATAAGAATCATGAAGATATTGCCATATGTCCGAACAGGCTAATCTGGAATCACCTGGATAGAAAGTGGGATATCTTCTTACACAGAACTCCAATGAGATTTATTCAACTTCCTGGTTATTCTCCACTGATTAGTGGTTCCCAATCAAGCTTCTTACATATTGGTTTATCCTGGTTTGATAAGAATCATGAAGATATTGCCATATGTTCGAACATGCTAATCTGGATAGAAAGTAGGATATCTTCTTACTCACAACTCCTATGAGATTTATTCAACTTCCTGGGTATTGTCCACTGATTAGTGGTTCCAAATAAAGATTCTTAGATCGTGGTTCATCTAGGTTTGATAAGAATCATGAAGATATTGCCATATGTCCGAACTGGCTAATCTGGAATCATATGGATAGAAGTTGGGATATCTTCTTGCTCACAACACTTATGAGATTCATTCAACTTCCTGGTTATTCTACACTGATTAGTGGTTCCAAATAAAGCTTCTTAGATCGTGGTTCATCCTAGTTTGATAAGAATCATGAAGATATTGCCGTATGTCTGAACAGCCTAATCTGGAATCACCCGGATAGAAAGTGGGATATCTTCTTCCTCACAACTCATATGAGATTTATTCAACTTCCTGGTTATTCTCCACTGATTAGTGGTTCCCAATCAAGCTTCTTACATCGTGGTTCATCCTGGTTTGATAAGAATCATGAAGATATTGCCATATGTCCGAACAGGCTAATCTGGAATCACCTGGATAGAAAGTGGGATATCTTCTTACTCACAAGTCCTATGAGATTTATTCAACTTCCTGGTTATTCTCCACTTATTAGTGGTTCCCAATCAAGCTTCTTACATATTGGTTCATCCTGGTTTGATAAGAATCATGAAGATAATGGCATATGTCCGAACAGGCTAATCTGGATAGAAAGTGGGATATATTCTTACTCACAACTCCTATGATATTTATTTAACTTCCTGGTTATTCTCCACTGATTAGTGGTTCCAAATAAAGATTCTTAGATCGTGGTTCATCTAGGATTGATAAGAATCATGAATATATTACCGTATGTCCGAACAGGCTAATCTGGAATCACCCGGATAGAAAGTGGGATATCTTCTTACTCACAACTCATATGAGATTTATTCAACTTCCTGGTTATTCTCCACCGATTAGTGGTTCCCAATCAAGCTTCTTACATCGTGGTTCATCTTGGTTTGATAAGAATCATGAAGATTTTGCCATATCTCTGAACAGGCTAATCTGGAATCATCTGGATAGAAGGTGGGATATCTTCTTACTCACAACACTTATGAGATTTATTCAACTTCCTGGTTATTCTCCACTGATTAGTGGTTTTAAATAAAGCTTCTTAGATCGTGGTTCATCCTGGTTTGATAAGAATCATGAAGATATTGACATATGTCCGAACAGCCTAATCTGGAATCACCTGGATAGAAAGTGGGATATCTTCTTACACAGAACTCCAATGAGATTTATTCAACTTCCTGGTTATTCTCCACTGATTAGTGGTTCCCAATCAAGCTTTTTACATATTGGTTTATCCTGGTTTGATAAGAATCATGAAGATATAGCCATATGTTCGAACATGCTAATCTGGAATCACCTGGATAGAGAGTGGGATATCTTCTTACTTACAACTCTTATAAGATTTATTCAACTTCCTGGTTATTCTCCACTGATTAGTGGTTCCCAATCAAGCTTCTTCCATCGTGGTTCATCCTGGTTTGATAAGAATCATTAAGATATTGCCATATGTCCGAACAGGCTAATCTGGAATCACCTGGATAGAAAGTGGGATATCTTCTTACTCACAACTCCTATGAGATTTATTCAACTTCATGGTTATTCTCCACTTACTAGTGGTTCCCAATCAAGCTTCTTACATATTGGTTCATCCTGGTTTGATAAGAATCTTGAAGATAATAGTATATGTCCAAACAGGCTAATCTGGATAGAAAGTAGGATATCTTCTTACTCACAACTCCTATGAGATTTATTCAACTTCCTGGTTATTCTCCACTGATTAGTGGTTCCCAAAAAAGCTTCTTAAATTGTGGTTCATCTTGGTTTGATAAGAATCATGAAGATTTTTCCATATCTCTGAACAGGCTAATCTGGAATCACCTGGATAGAAAGTGAGATATCTTCTTCCTCACAACTCTTATGAGATTTATTCAACTTCCTTGTTACTCTCCACTGATTAGTGGTTCCAAATAAAGCTTCTTACATCGTGGTTCATCCTGGTTTGATAAGAATCATGAAGATAATGGCATATGTCCGAACAGGCTAATCTGGATAGAAAGTGGTTCCCAATCAAGCTTCTTACATCGTGGTTCATCTTGGTTTTATAAGAATCATGAAGATTTAGCCATTTGTCCGAACAGGCTAATCTGGAATCACCTGGATAGAAAGTGAGATATCTTCTTCCTAAAAACTCCTATGAGATTTATTCAACTTCTTTGTTACTCTCCACGGATTAGTGGTTCCAAATAAAGATTCTTACATCGTGGTTCATCCTGGTTTGATAAGAATCATGAAGATAATGGCATATGTCCGAACAGGCTAATCTGGATAGAAAGTGGGATATCTTCTTACTCACAACTCCTATGAGATTTATTCAACTTCCTGGTTATTCTCCACTGATTAGTGGTTCCCAAAAAAGCTTCTTACATCGTGGTTCATCCTGGTTTGATAAGAATCATGATGATATTGCCACATGTCCGAACAGGTTAATCTGGAATCACCTGGATAGAAAGTGGGATATCTTCTTATTCACAACTCCTATGAGATTCATTCAACTTCCTGGTTATTCTTCACTTATTAGTGGTTCCCAATCAAGCTTCTTATATATTGGTTCATCCTGGTTTGATAAGAATCATGAAGATAATGGCATATGTCCGAACAGGCTAATCTGGAATCATCTGGATAGAAGGTGGGATATCTTCTTACTCACAAGTCCTATGAGATTTATTCAACTTCCTGGTTATTCTCCACTTATTAGTGGTTCCAAATAAAGCTTCTTAGATCGTGGTTCATCCTGGTTTGATAAGATTCATGAAGATATTGCGGTATGTCCGAACAGCCTAATCTGGAATCACCTGGATAGAAAGTGGGATATCTTCTTCCTCACAACTCATATGAGATTTATTAAACTTCCTGTGTAGT
>CM034035.1:23784716-23867246 GCA_019705995.1 Raphanus raphanistrum x Raphanus sativus
AAGTGGGATATCTTCTTATTCACAACTCCTATGAGATTTAATTAACTTCCTGGTTATTCTCCACTGATTAGTGGTTCCCAATCAAGCTTCTTATATATTTATTAATCCTGGTTTGATAAGAATCATGAAGATAATGGCATATCTCCGAACAGGCTAATCTGGAATCATCCGGATAGAAGGTGGGATATCTTCTTACTCACAACAATTATGAGATCTATTCAACTTCCTGGTTATTCTCCACTGATTATTGGTTCCAAATAAAGCTTCTTAGATCGTGGTTCAACCTGGTTTGATAAGAATCATGAAGTTATTGCCATATGTCTGAACAGGCTAATCTGAAATCATCTGGATAGAAAGTGGGATATCTTCTTCCTCACAACTCCTATGAGATTTATTCAACTTCCTGGTTATTCTCCACTGATTAGTGGTTCCAAATAAAGCTTCTTAGTTCGTGGTTCATCCTGGTTTGATAAGAATCATGAAGATAATGGCATATGTCCGAACAGGCTAATCTGGAATCATCAGGATAGAAGGTGGGATATCTTCTTGCTCACAACACTTTTGAGGTTTATTCAACTTCCTGGTTATTCTCCACTGATTAGTGGTTCTAAATAAAGCTTCTTAGATCGTGTTTCATCCTGGTTTGATAATAATCATGAAGATATTGCCATATGTCCGAAAAGGCTAATCTGGAATCATCTGGATAGAAAGTAGGATATCTTCTTACTCACAACTCCTATGAGATTTATTCAACTTCCTGGTTATTATTCACTGATTAGTGGTTCCAAATAAATCTTCTTAGATCGTGGTTCATCCTGGTTTGATAAGAATCATGAAGATAATGACATATGTCCGAACAGGCTAATCTGGAATCATCTGGATAAAAGGTGGGATATCTTCTTGCTCACAACACTTATGAGATTTATTCAACTTCCTGGTTATTCTCCACTGATTAGTGGTTCCAAATAAAGCTTCTTAGATCGTGGTTCATCCTGGTTTGATAAGAATCATGAAGCTATTGCCATAGGTCCGAACAGGCTAATCTGGAATCATCTGGATAGAAAGTGGGATATCTTCTTACTCACAACTCCTATGAGATTTATTTAACTTCCTGGTTATTCTCCACTGAATATTGGTTCCAAATAAAGCTTCTTAGATCGTGGTTCATCCTGGTTTGATAAGAATCATGAAGATAATGGCATATGTCCGAACAGGCTAATCTGGAATCATCTGGATAGAAAGTGGGATATATTCTTACTCACAACTCCTATGAGATTTATTCAACTTCCTGGTTATTCTCCACTGATTAGTGGTTCCCAATCAAGCTTCTTACATATTGGTTCATCCTGGTTTGATAAGAATCATGAAGATATTGCCACATGTCCGAACATGCTAATCTGGAATCATCTGGATAGACAGTGGGATATATTCTTACTCACAACTCCTATGAGATTTATTCAACTTCCTGGTTATTCTCCACTGATTAGTGGTTCCAAATAAAGCTTCTTCGATAGTGGTTCATCTTGGTTTGATAAGAATCATGAAGATAATGGCATATGTCCGAACAGACTAATATGGAATCATCTGGATAGAAGGTGGGATATCTTCTTGCTCACAACACTTATGAGATTTATTCAACTTCCTGGTTATTCTCAACTGATTAGTGGTTCCAACTAAAGCTTTTTAGATCTTGGTTCATCCTGGTTTGATAATAATCATGAAGATATTGCCATATGTCCGAACAGGCTAATCTGGAATCATCTGGATAGAAAGTGGGATATCTTCTTATTCACAACTCCTATGGGATTTATTCAACTTCCTGGTTATCTCCACTGATTAGTGGTTCCAAATAAAGCTTCTTATACCGTGGTTCATCCTGATTTGATAAGAATCATGAATATAATGGCATATATCCGAACAGGCTAATCTGGAATCATCTGGATAGAAAGTGGGATATCTTCTTATTCACAACTCCTATGAGATTTATTCAACTTCCTGATTATTCTCCACTGATTAGTGGATCCCAATCAAGCTTCTTATATATTGGTTCATCCTGGTTTGATAAGAATCATGAAGATAATGGCATATCTCCGAACAGGCTAATCTGGAATCATCTGGACTGAAAGTGGGATATCTTCTTACTCACAATAGTTATGAGATTTATTCAACTTCCTGGTTATTCTCCACTGATTAGTGGTTCCAAATAAAGCTTCTTAGATCGTGGTTCATCCTGGTTTGATAAGAATCATGAAGTTATTGCCATATGTCTGAACTGGCTAATCTGGAATCATCTGGATAGAAAGTGGGATATCTTCTTCCTCACAACTCCTATGAGATTTATTCAACTTCCTGGTTATTCTCCACTGATTAGTGGTTCCAAATAAAGCTTCTTAGTGCGTGGTTCCTCCTGGTTTGATAAGAATCATGAAGATAATGGCATATGTCCGAACATGCTAATCTGGAATCATCTGGATAGAAAGTGGGATATCTTCTTATTCACAACTCCTATGAGATTTATTCAACTTCCTGGTTATCTCCACTGATTAGTGGTTCCAAATAAAGCTTATGATACCGTGGTTCATCCTGATTTGATAAGAATCATGAAGATAATGGCATATGTCCGAACATGCTAATCTGGAATCATCTGGATAGAAGGTGGGATATCTTCTTGCTCACAACACTTATGAGATTTATTCAAATTCGTGGTTATTCTCCACTGATTAGTGGTTCAAAATAAATCTTCTTAGATCGTGGTTCATCCTGGTTTGATAAGAATCATGAAGATAATGCCATATGTCCGAACATGCTAATCTGGAATCATCTGGATAGAAGGTGGGATATCTTCTTGCTCACAACACTTATGAGATTTATTCAACTTCCTGGTTATTCTCCACTGATTAGTAGTTCCAAGTAAAGCTTCTTAGATCGTGGTTCATCCTGGTTTGATAAGAATCATGAAGCTACTGCCATATGTCCGAACAGGCTAATCTGGAATCATCTGGATAGAAAGTGAGATATCTTCTTCCTCACAACCCCTATGAGATTTATTTAACTTCCTGGTTATTCTCCACTGAATAGTGATTCCAAATAAAGCTTCTTAGATCATGGTTCATCCTGGTTTGAAAAGAATCATGAAGATAATGACATATGTCCGAACATGCTAATCTGGAATCATCTTGATAGAAAGTGGGATATCTTCTTACTCACAACTCCTATGAGATTTATTCAACTTCCTGGTTATTCTCCACTGAATAGTGGTTCCCAATCAAGCTTCTTACATATTGGTTCATCCTGGTTTGATAATAATTATGAAGATATTGTCATATGTCCGAACAGGCTAATCTGGAATCATCTTGATAGAAAGTGGGATATCTTCTTAATCACAACTCCTATGAGATTTATTCAACTTCCTGGTTATTCTCCACTGATTAGTGGTTCCAAATAAAGCTTCTTAGATCGTGGTTCATCCTGGTTTGATAAGAATCATGAAGATAATGGCATATGTCCGAACAGGCTAATCTGGAATCATCTGGATAGAAGGTGGGATATCTTCTTGCTCACAACACTTATGAGATTTATTCAACTTCCTGGTTATTCTCCACTGATCAGTTGTTCCAAATAAAGCTTCTTGGATTGTTGTTCATCCTGGTTTGATAAGAATCATGAAGATAATGGCATATATCCCAACAGGCTAATCTGGAATCATCTGGATAAAAGGTGGGATATCTTCTTGCTCACAACACTTATGAGATTTATTCAACTTCCTGGTTATTCTCCACTGATTATTGGTTCCAAATAAAGCTTCTTAGATCGTGGTTCATCCTGGTTTGATAAGAATCATGAAGATATTGCCATATGTCCGAACTGGCTAATCTGGAATCATCTGGATAGAAAGTGAGATATCTTCTTACTCACAACTCCTATGAGATTTATTCAACTTCCTGGTTATTTTCCACTGATTTTTGGTTCCAAATAAAGCTTCTTAGATCGTGGTTCATCCTGGTTTGATAAGAATCATGAAGATAATGGCATATGTTCGAACAGGCTAATCTGGAATCATCTGGATAGAAAGTGGGATATCTTCTTATTCACAACTCCTATGAGATTTATTCAACTTCCTGGTTATTCTCCACTGATTAGTGGATCCCAATCAAGCTTCTTATATATTGGTTCATCCTGGTTTGATAAGAATCATGAAGACAATGGCATATCTCCGAACAGGCTAATCTGGAATCATCTGGACTGAAAGTGGGATATCTTCTTACTCACAATAGTTATGAGATTTATTCAACTTCCTGGTTATTCTCCATTGATTAGTGGTTCCAAATAAAGCTTCTTAGATCGTGGTTCATCCTGGTGTTATAAGAATCATGAAGATAATGGCATATGTCCGAACAGGCTAATCTGGAATCATCTGGATAGAAGGTGGGATATCTTCTTGCTCACAACACTTTTGAGGTTTATTCAACTTCCTGGTTATTCTCCGCTGATTATTGGTTCTAAATAAAGCTTCTTAGATCGTGTTTCATCCTGGTTTGATAATAGTCATGAAGATATTGCCATATGTCCGAAAAGGCTAATCTGGAATCATCTGGATAGAAAGTGGGATATCTTCTTACTCACAACTCCTATGAGATTTATTTAACTTCCTGGTTATTCTCCACTGAATAGTGGTTCCAAATAAAGCTTCTTAGATCGTGGTTCATCCTGGTTTGATAAAAATCATGAAGATAATGGCATATGTTCGAACAGGCTAATCTGGAATCATCTGGATAGAAAGTGGGATATCTTCTTACTCACAACTCCTATGAGGCTTATTCAACTTCCTGGTTATTCTCCACTGATAAGTGGTTCCCAATCAAGCTTCTTATATATTGGTTCATCCTGGTTTGATAAGAATCATGAAGATATTGCCATATGTCCGAACATGCTAATCTGGAATCATCTGGATAGAAAGTGGGATATCTTCTTACTCACAACTCCTATGAGATTTATTCAACTTCCTGGTTATTATCCACTTATTATTGGTTCCAAATAAAGCTTCTTAGATCGTGGTTCATCCTGGTTTGATAAGAATCATGAAGATATTGCCATATGTCCGAACAGGCTAATCTTGAATCATCTGGATAAAAAGTGGGATATCTTCTTACTCACAACTCCTATGAGATTTATTTAACTTCCTGGTTATTCTCCACTGAATAGTGGTTCCAAATAAAGCTTCTTAGATTGTGGTTCATCCTGGTTTGATAAGAATCATGAAGATAATGGCATATGTTCGAACATGCTAATCTGGAATCATCTGGATAGAAAGTGGGATATCTTCTTATTCACAACTCCTATGAGATTTAATTAACTTCCTGGTTATTCTCCACTGATTAGTGGTTCCCAATCAAGCTTCTTATATATTTATTAATCCTGGTTTGATAAGAATCATGAAGATAATGGCATATCTCCGAACAGGCTAATCTGGAATCATCCGGATAGAAGGTGGGATATCTTCTTACTCACAACAATTATGAGATCTATTCAACTTCCTGGTTATTCTCCACTGATTAGTGGTTCCAAATAAAGCTTCTTAGATCGTGGTTCAACCTGGTTTGATAAGAATCATGAAGTTATTGCCATATGTCTGAACAGGCTAATCTGAAATCATCTGGATAGAAAGTGGGATATCTTCTTCCTCACAACTCCTATGAGATTTATTCAACTTCCTGGTTATTCTCCACTGATTAGTGGTTCCAAATAAAGCTTCTTAGTTCGTGGTTCATCCTGGTTTGATAAGAATCATGAAGATAATGGCATATGTCCGAACAGGCTAATCTGGAATCATCAGGATAGAAGGTGGGATATCTTCTTGCTCACAACACTTTTGAGGTTTATTCAACTTCCTGGTTATTCTCCACTGATTAGTGGTTCTAAATAAAGCTTTTTAGATCTTGGTTCATCCTGGTTTGATAATAATCATGAAGATATTGCCATATGTCCGAACAGGCTAATCTGGAATCATCTGGATAGAAAGTGGGATATCTTCTTATTCACAACTCCTATGGGATTTATTCAACTTCCTGGTTATCTCCACTGATTAGTGGTTCCAAATAAAGCTTCTTATACCGTGGTTCATCCTGATTTGATAAGAATCATGAATATAATGGCATATATCCGAACAGGCTAATCTGGAATCATCTGGATAGAAAGTGGGATATCTTCTTATTCACAACTCCTATGAGATTTATTCAACTTCCTGATTATTCTCCACTGATTAGTGGATCCCGATCAAGCTTCTTAGATCGTGGTTCATCCTGGTGTTATAAGAATCATGAAGATAATGGCATATGTCCGAACAGGCTAATCTGGAATCATCTGGATAGAAGGTGGGATATCTTCTTGCTCACAACACTTTTGAGGTTTATTCAACTTCCTGGTTATTCTCCGCTGATTAGTGGTTCTAAATAAAGCTTCTTAGATCGTGTTTCATCCTGGTTTGATAATAGTCATGAAGATATTGCCATATGTACGAAAAGGCTAATCTGGAATCATCTGGATAGAAAGTGGGATATCTTCTTACTCACAACTCCTATGAGATTTATTCAACTTCCTGGTTATTATCCACTGATTAGTGGTTCCAAATAAATCTTCTTAGATCGTGGTTCATCCTGGTTTGACAAGAATCATGAAGATAATGACATATGTCCGAACAGGCTAATCTGAAATCATCTGGATAGAAGGTGGGATATCTTCTTGCTCACAACACTTATAAGATTTATTCAACTTCCTGGTTATTCTCCACTGATTAGTGGTTCCAAATAAAGTTTCTTAGATCGTGGTTCATCCTGGTTTGATAAGAATCATGAGGATATTGCCATATGTCCGAACAGGCTAATCTGGAATCACCTGGATAGAAAGTGGGATATCTTCTTACTTACGACACTTATGAGATTTATTCAACTTCCTGGTTATTCTCCACTTATTAGTGGTTCCAAATAAAGCTTCTTAGATCGTGGTTCATCCTGGTTTGATAAGAATCATGAAGATATTGCCATATGTCCGAACAGGCTAATCTTGAATCATCTGGATAAAAAGTGGGATATCTTCTTACTCACAACTCCTATGAGATTTATTTAACTTCCTGGTTATTCTCCACTGAATAGTGGTTCCAAATAAAGCTTCTTAGATCGTGGTTCATCCTGGTTTGATAAGAATCATGAAGATAATGGCATATCTCCGAACAGGCTAATCTGGAATCATCTGGACTGAAAGTGGGATATCTTCTTACTCACAATAGTTATGAGATTTATTCAACTTCCTGGTTATTCTCCACTGATTAGTGGTTCCAAATAAAGCTTCTTAGATCGTGGTTCATCCTGGTGTTATAAGAATCATGAAGATAATGGCATATGTCCGAACAGGCTAATCTGGAATCATCTGGATAGAAGGTGGGATATCTTCTTGCTCACAACACTTTTGAGGTTTATTCAACTTCCTGGTTATTCTCCGCTGATTAGTGGTTCTAAATAAAGCTTCTTAGATCGTGTTTCATCCTGGTTTGATAATAGTCATGAAGATATTGCCATATGTACGAAAAGGCTAATCTGGAATCATCTGGATAGAAAGTGGGATATCTTCTTACTCACAACTCCTATGAGATTTATTCAACTTCCTGGTTATTATCCACTGATTAGTGGTTCCAAATAAATCTTCTTAGATCGTGGTTCATCCTGGTTTGACAAGAATCATGAAGATAATGACATATGTCCGAACAGGCTAATCTGAAATCATCTGGATAGAAGGTGGGATATCTTCTTGCTCACAACACTTATAAGATTTATTCAACTTCCTGGTTATTCTCCACTGATTAGTGGTTCCAAATAAAGTTTCTTAGATCGTGGTTCATCCTGGTTTGATAAGAATCATGAGGATATTGCCATATGTCCGAACAGGCTAATCTGGAATCACCTGGATAGAAAGTGGGATATCTTCTTACTTACGACACTTATGAGATTTATTCAACTTCCTGGTTATTCTCCACTTATTAGTGGTTCCAAATAAAGCTTCTTAGATCGTGGTTCATCCTGGTTTGATAAGAATCATGAAGATATTGCCATATGTCCGAACAGGCTAATCTTGAATCATCTGGATAAAAAGTGGGATATCTTCTTACTCACAACTCCTATGAGATTTATTTAACTTCCTGGTTATTCTCCACTGAATAGTGGTTCCAAATAAAGCTTCTTAGATCGTGGTTCATCCTGGTTTGATAAGAATCATGAAGATAATGGCATATGTTCGAACAGGCTAATCTGGAATCATCTGGATAGAAAGTGTGATATCTTCTTACTCACAACTCCTATGAGACTTATTCAACTTCCTGGTTATTCTCCACTGATTAGTGGTTCCCAATAAAGCTTCTTACATATTGGTTCATCCTGGTTTGATAAGAATCATGAAGATATTGCCATATGTCCGAACAGACTAATCTGGAATCATGTGGATAGAAAGTGAGATATCTTCTTACTCACAACTCCTTTGAGATTTATTCAACTTCCTGGTTATTCTCCACTGATTAGTGGTTCCCAATCAAGCTTCTTATATATTGGTTCATCCTGGTTTGATAAGAATCATGAAGATAATTCCATATGTCCGAACATGCTAATCTGGAATCATCTGGATAGAAAGTGGGATATCTTCTTACTCACAACTCCTATGAGATTTATTCAACCTCCTGGTTATTATCCACTGATTATTGGTTCCAAATAAAGCTTCTTAGATCGTGGTTCATCCTGGTTTGATAAGAATCATGAAGATATTGCCATATGTCCGAACAGGCTAATCTTGAATCATCTGGATAAAAAGTGGGATATCTTCTTACTCACAACTCCTATGAGATTTATTTAACTTCCTGGTTATTCTCCGCTGAATAGTGGTTCCAAATAAAGCTTCTTAGATCGTGGTTCATCCTGGTTTGATAAGAATCATGAAGATAATGGCATATGTTCGAACAGGCTAATCTGGAATCATCTGGATAGAAAGTGGGATATCTTCTTATTCACAACTCCTATGAGATTTATCCAAATTCCTGGTTATTCTCCACTGATTAGTGGTTCCCAATCAAGCTTCTTATATATTTATTAATCCTGGTTTGATAAGAATCATGAAGATAATGGCATATCTCCGAACAGGCTAATCTGGAATCATCCGAATAGAAGGTGGGATATCTTCTTACTCACAACAATTATGAGATTTATTCAACTTCCTGGTTATTCTCCACTGATTAGTGGTTCCAAATAAAGCTTCTTAGACCGTGGTTCATCCTGGTTTGATAAGAATCATGAAGTTATTGCCATATGTCTGAACTGGCTAATCTGGAATCATCTGGATAGAAAGTGGGATATCTTCTTCCTCACAACTCCTATGAGATTTATTCAACTTCCTGGTTATTCTCCACTGATTAGTGGTTCCAAATAAAGCTTCTTAGTTCGTGGTTCCTCCTGGTTTGATAAGAATCATGAAGATAATGGCATATGTCCGAACATGCTAATCTGGAATCATCTGGATAGAAAGTGGGATATCTTCTTATTCACAACTCCTATGAGATTTATTCAACTTCCTGGTTATCTCCACTGATTAGTGGTTCCAAATAAAGCTTATGATACCGTGGTTCATCCTGATTTGATAAGAATCATGAAGATAATGGCATATGTCCGAACATGCTAATCTGGAATCATTTGGATAGAAGGTGGGATATCTTCTTGCTCACAACACTTATGAGATTTATTCAAATTCGTGGTTATTCTCCACTGATTAGTGGTTCAAAATAAATCTTCTTAGATCGTGGTTCATCCTGGTTTGATAAGAATCATGAAGATAATGCCATATGTCCGAACATGCTAATCTGGAATCATCTGGATAGAAGGTGGGATATCTTCTTGCTCACAACACTTATGAGATTTATTCAACTTCCTGGTTATTCTCCACTGATTAGTAGTTCCAAGTAAAGCTTCTTAGATCGTGGTTCATCCTGGTTTGATAAGAATCATGAAGCTACTGCCATATGTCCGAACAGGCTAATCTGGAATCATCTGGATAGAAAGTGAGATATCTTCTTCCTCACAACCTCTATGAGATTTATTTAACTTCCTGGTTATTCTCCACTGAATAGTGATTCCAAATAAAGCTTCTTAGATCATGGTTCATCCTGGTTTGAAAAGAATCATGAAGATAATGACATATGTCCGAACATGCTAATCTGGAATCATCTTGATAGAAAGTGGGATATCTTCTTACTCACAACTCCTATGAGATTTATTCAACTTCCTGGTTATTCTCCACTGAATAGTGGTTCCCAATCAAGCTTCTTACATATTGGTTCATCCTGGTTTGATAATAATTATGAAGATATTGTCATATGTCCGAACAGGCTAATCTGGAATCATCTTGATAGAAAGTGGGATATCTTCTTAATCACAACTCCTATGAGATTTATTCAACTTCCTGGTTATTCTCCACTGATTAGTGGTTCCAAATAAAGCTTCTTAGATCGTGGTTCATCCTGGTTTGATAAGAATCATGAAGATAATGGCATATGTCCGAACAGGCTAATCTGGAATCATTTGGATAGAAGGTGGGATATCTTCTTGCTCACAACACTTATGAGATTTATTCAACTTCCTGGTTATTTTCCACTGATCAGTTGTTCCAAATAAAGCTTCTTGGATTGTGGTTCATCCTGGTTTGATAAGAATCATGAAGATAATGGCATATATCCCAACAGGCTAATCTGGAATCATCTGGATAAAAGGTGGGATATCTTCTTGCTCACAACACTTATGAGATTTATTCAACTTCCTGGTTATTCTCCACTGATTATTGGTTCCAAATAAAGCTTCTTAGATCGTGGTTCATCCTGGTTTGATAAGAATCATGAAGATATTGCCATATGTCCGAACTGGCTAATCTGGAATCATCTGGATAGAAAGTGAGATATCTTCTTACTCACAACTCCTATGAGATTTATTCAACTTCCTGGTTATTTTCCACTGATTTTTGGTTCCAAATAAAGCTTCTTAGATCGTGGTTCATCCTGGTTTGATAAGAATCATGAAGATAATGGCATATGTTCGAACAGGCTAATCTGGAATCATCTGGATAGAAAGTGGGATATCTTCTTATTCACAACTCCTATGAGATTTATTCAACTTCCTGGTTATTCTCCACTGATTAGTGGATCCCAATCAAGCTTCTTATATATTGGTTCATCCTGGTTTGATAAGAATCATGAAGATAATGGCATATCTCCGAACAGGCTAATCTGGAATCATCTGGACTGAAAGTGGGATATCTTCTTACTCACAATAGTTATGAGATTTATTCAACTTCCTGGTTATTCTCCACTGATTAGTGGTTCCAAATAAAGCTTCTTAGATCGTGGTTCATCCTGGTTTGATAAAAATCATGAAGATATTGCCATAAGTCTGAACAGGCTAATCTGGAATCATCTGGACTGAAAGTGGGATATCTTCTTACTCACAACTCCTATGAGATTTATTCAACTTCCTGGTTATACTCCACTGATTATTGGTTCCAAATAAAGCTTCTTAGATCGTGGTTCATCCTGGTTCGATAAGAATCATGAAGATAATGGCATATGTCCGAACAGGCTAATCTGGAATCATCTGGAATAGAAGGTGGGATATCTTCTTGCTCACAACACTTATAAGATTAATTCAACTTCCTGGTTATTCTCCACTGATTAGTGGTTCCAAGTAAAGCTTCTTAGATCTTGGTTCATCCTGGTTTGATAAAAATCATGAAGATATTGCCATATGTCCGAACAGGCTAATCTGGAATCATCTGGATAGAAAGTGGGATATCTTCTTCCTCACAACTCCTATGAGATTTATTTAACTTCCTGGTTATTCTCCACTGAATAGTGGTTCCAAGTAAAGCTTCTTAGATCGTGGTTCATCCTGGTTTGATAAGAATCATGAAGATAATGGCATATGTCCAAACAGGCTAATCTGGAATCTTCTGGATAGAAAGTGGGATATCTTCTTACTCACAACTTCTATGAGATTTATTCAACTTCCTGGTTATTCTCCAATGATTAGTGGTTCCCAATCAAGCTTCTTACATAATTGTTCATCCTGGTTTGATAAGAATCATGAAGATATTGCCATATGTCCGAACAGGCTAATCTGGAATCATCTGGATAGAAAGTGGGATATCTTCTTAATCACAACTCCTATGAGATTTATTCAACTTCCTGGTTATTCTCCACTGATTAGTGGTTCCAAATAAAGCTTCTTAGATCGTGGTTCATCCTGGTTTGATAAGAATCATGAAGATAATGGCATATGTCCGAACAGGCTAATCTGGAATCATTTGGATAGAAGGTGGGATATCTTCTTGCTCACAACACTTATGAGATTTATTCAACTTCCTGGTTATTTTCCACTGATCAGTTGTTCCAAATAAAGCTTCTTGGATTGTGGTTCATCCTGGTTTGATAAGAATCATGAAGATAATGGCATATATCCCAACAGGCTAATCTGGAATCATCTGGATAAAAGGTGGGATATCTTCTTGCTCACAACACTTATGAGATTTATTCAACTTCCTGGTTATTCTCCACTGATTATTGGTTCCAAATAAAGCTTCTTAGATCGTGGTTCATCCTGGTTTGATAAGAATCATGAAGATATTGCCATATGTCCGAACTGGCTAATCTGGAATCATCTGGATAGAAAGTGAGATATCTTCTTACTCACAACTCCTATGAGATTTATTCAACTTCCTGGTTATTTTCCACTGATTTTTGGTTCCAAATAAAGCTTCTTAGATCGTGGTTCATCCTGGTTTGATAAGAATCATGAAGATAATGGCATATGTTCGAACAGGCTAATCTGGAATCATCTGGATAGAAAGTGGGATATCTTCTTATTCACAACTCCTATGAGATTTATTCAACTTCCTGGTTATTCTCCACTGATTAGTGGATCCCAATCAAGCTTCTTATATATTGGTTCATCCTGGTTTGATAAGAATCATGAAGATAATGGCATATCTCCGAACAGGCTAATCTGGAATCATCTGGACTGAAAGTGGGATATCTTCTTACTCACAATAGTTATGAGATTTATTCAACTTCCTGGTTATTCTCCACTGATTAGTGGTTCCAAATAAAGCTTCTTAGATCGTGGTTCATCCTGGTTTGATAAAAATCATGAAGATATTGCCATAAGTCTGAATAGGCTAATCTGGAATCATCTGGACTGAAAGTGGGATATCTTCTTACTCACAACTCCTATGAGATTTATTCAACTTCCTGGTTATACTCCACTGATTATTGGTTCCAAATAAAGCTTCTTAGATCGTGGTTCATCCTGGTTCGATAAGAATCATGAAGATAATGGCATATGTCCGAACAGGCTAATCTGGAATCATCTGGAATAGAAGGTGGGATATCTTCTTGCTCACAACACTTATAAGATTAATTCAACTTCCTGGTTATTCTCCACTGATTAGTGGTTCCAAGTAAAGCTTCTTAGATCTTGGTTCATCCTGGTTTGATAAAAATCATGAAGATATTGCCATATGTCCGAACAGGCTAATCTGGAATCATCTGGATAGAAAGTGGGATATCTTCTTCCTCACAACTCCTATGAGATTTATTTAACTTCCTGGTTATTCTCCACTGAATAGTGGTTCCAAGTAAAGCTTCTTAGATCGTGGTTCATCCTGGTTTGATAAGAATCATGAAGATAATGGCATATGTCCAAACAGGCTAATCTGGAATCTTCTGGATAGAAAGTGGGATATCTTCTTACTCACAACTTCTATGAGATTTATTCAACTTCCTGGTTATTCTCCAATGATTAGTGGTTCCCAATCAAGCTTCTTACATAATTGTTCATCCTGGTTTGATAAGAATCATGAAGATATTGCCATATGTCCGAACAGGCTAATCTGGAATCATCTGGATAGAAAGTGGGATATCTTCTTAATCACAACTCCTATGAGATTTATTCAACTTCCTGGTTATTCTCCACTGATTAGTGGTTCCAAATAAAGCTTTATAGATCGTTGTGCATCCTGGTTTGACAAGAATCATGAAGATAATGGCATATGTCCGAACAGGCTAATCTGGAATCATTTGGATAGAAGGTGGGATATCTTCTTGCTCACAACACTTGAGAGATTTATTCAACTTTCTGGTTATTCTACACTGATTAGGGGTTCCAAATAAATCTTCTTAGATCGTGGTTCATCCTGGTTTGATAAGAATCATGAAGATAATGGCATATGTCCGAACAAGCTAATCTGGAATCATCTGAATAGAAGGTGGGATATCTTCTTGCTCACAACACTTATGAGATTTATTCAACTTCCTGGTTATTGTCCACTGATTAGTAGTTCCAAATAAAGCTTCTTAGATCGTGGTTCATCCTGGTTTATAAGAATCATGAAGATAATGGCATATATCCGAACAGGCTAATCTGGAATCATCTGGATAGAAAGTGGGATATCTTCTTACTCACAACTCCTATGAGATTTATTCAACTTCCTGGTTATTCTCCACTGATTAGTGGTTCCCAATCAAGCTTCTTACATATTGGTTCATCCTGGTTGGATAAGAATCATGAAGATATTACCATATGTCCGAACAGGCTAATCTGGAATCATCTGGACATAAAGTGGGATATATTCTTACTCACAACTCGTATGACATTTATTCAACTTCCTGGTTATTCTCCACTGATTAGTGGTTCCAAATAAACCTTCTTAGATCGTGGTTCATCTTGGGTTGATAAGAATCATGAAGATAATGGCATATGTCCGAACAGACTAATCTGGAATCATCTGGATAGAAGGTGGGATATCTTCTTGCTCACAACACTTATGAGATTTATTCAACTTCCTGGTTATTCTCAACTGATTAGTGGTTCCAAGTAAAGCTTCTTAGATCTTGGTTCATCCTGGTTTGATAAAAATCATGAAGATATTGCCATATGTCCGAACAGGCTAATCTGGAATCATCTGGATAGAAAGTGGGATATCTTCTTATTCACAACTCCTATGAGATTTATTCAACTTCCTGGTTATTCTCCACTGATTAGTGGATCCCAATCAAGCTTCTTATATATTGCTTCATCCTGGTTTGATAAGAATCATGAAGATAATGGCATATCTCCGAACAGGCTAATCTGGAATCATCCTGATAGAAAGTGGGATATCTTCTTACTCACAACTCCTATGAGATTTATTCAACTTCCTGGTTATTCTCCACTGAATAGTGGTTCCCAATCAAGCTTCTTACATATTGGTTCATCCTGGTTTGATAAGAATCATGAAGATATTGCCATATGTCCGAACAGGCTAATCTGGAATCATCTGGATAGAAAGTGGGATATCTTCTTAATCACAACTCCTATGAGATTTATTCAACTTCCTGGTTATTCTCCACTGATTAGTTGTTCCAAATAAACCTTCTTAGATCGTGGTTCATCCTGGTTTGATAAGAATCATGAAGATAATGGCATATCTCCGAACAGGCTAATCTGGAATCATTTGGATAGAAGGTGGGATATCTTCTTGCTCACAACACTTATGAGATTTATTCAACTTCCTGGTTATTCTCCACTGATCAGTTGTTCCAAATAAAGCTTCTTGGATCGTGGTTCATCCTGGTTTGATAAGAATCATGAAGATAATGTCATGTGTCCCAACAGGCTAATCTGGAATCATCTGGATAAAAGGTGGGATATCTTCTTGCTCACAACACTTATGGGATTTATTCAACTTCCTGGTTATTCTCCACTGATTAGTGGTTCCAAATAAAGCTTCTTAGATCGTGGTTCATCCTGGTTTGATAAGAATCATGAAGATATTGCCATATGTCCGAACAGGCTAATCTGGAATCATCAGGACTGAAAGTCGGATATCTTCTTACTCACAACTCCTATGAGATTTATTCAACTTCCTGGTTATTCTCCACTGATTAGTGGTTCCAAATAAAGCTTCTTAGATCGTGGTTCATCCTGGTTCGAAAAGAATCATGAAGATAATCGAACAGGCTAATCTGGAATCATCTGGATAGAAAGTGGGATATCTTCTTACTCACAACTCCCATGAGATTTATTCAACTTCCTGGTTATTCTCCACTGATTAGTGGTTTCCAATCAAGCTTCTTACATATTGGTTCATCCTGGTTTGATAAGAATCATGAAGATATTGCCATATGTCCGAATAGGCTAATCTGGAATCATCTGGATAGAAAGTGGGATATCTTCTTACTCACAACTCCTATGAGATTTGTTTAACTTCCTGGTTATTCTCCACTGAATAGTGGTTCCAAATAAAGAGTCTTAGATCGTGGTTCATCCTGGTTCGATAAGAATCATGAAGATAATGACATATGTCCGAACATGCTAATCTGGAATCATCTGGATAGAAGGTGGGATATCTTCTTGCTCACAACACTTATGAGATTTATTCAACTTCCTGGTTATTCGCCACTGATTAGTGGTTCCAAATAAAGCTTCTTAGATCGTGGTTTATCCTAGTTTGATAAGAATTATGAAGATATTGCCATATGTCCGAACAGGCTAATCTGGAATCATCTGGATAGAAAGTGGGATATCTTCTTAATCACAACTCCTATGAGATTTGTTTAACTTCCTGCTTATTCTCCACTGAATAGTGGTTCCAAATAAAGCTTCTTAGATCGTGGTTCATCCTGGTTTGATAAGAATCATGAAGATAATGGCATATGTTCGAACAGGCTAATCTGGAATCATCTGGATAGAAAGTGGGATATCTTCTTATTCACAACTCCTATGAGATTTATTCAACTTCCTGGTTATTCTCCACTGATTAGTGGATCCCAATCAAGCTTCTTATATATTGCTTCATCCTGGTTTGATAAGAATCATGAAGATAATGGCATATCTCCGAACAGGCTAATCTGGAATCATCTGGACTGAAAGTGGGATATCTTCTTACTCATAACTCCTATGAGATTTATTCAACTTCCTGGTTAGTCTCCACTGATTAGTGGTTCCAAATAAAGCTTCTTAGATCGTGGTTCATCCTGGTTCGATAAGAATCATAAAGATAATGGCATATGTCCGAACATGCTAATCTGGAATCATCTGGATAGAAGGTGGGATATCTTCTTGCTCACAACACTTATGAGATTTATTCAACTTCCTGGTTATTCTCCACTGATTAGTGGTTCCAAATAAAGCTTCTTAGATCGTGGTTCATCCTGGTTTTATAAGAATCATGAAGTTATTGCCATATGTCCGAACATGCTAATCTGGAATCATCTGGATAGAAAGTGGGATATCTTCTTCCTCACAACTCCTATGAGATTTATTTTACTTCCTGGTTATTCTCCACTGAATAGTGGTTCCAAATAAAGCTTCTTAGATCGTGGTTCATCCTGGTTTGATAAGAATCATGAAGATAATGGCATATGTCCGAACAGGCTAATATGGAATCATCTGGATAGAAAGTGGGATATCTTCTTACTCACAACTCCCATGAGATTTATTCAACTTCCTGGTTATTCTCCACTGATTAGTGGTTCCCAATCAAGCTTCTTACATATTAGTTCATCCTGGTTTGATAAGAATCATGAAGATATTGCCATATGTCCGAACAGGCTAATCTGGAATCATCTGGATAGAAAGTGGGATATCTTCTTAATCACAACTCCTATGAGATTTATTCAACTTCCATGTTATTCTCCACTGATTAGTGGTTCCAAATAAAGCTTCTTAGATCGTGGTTCATCCTTGTTTGACAAGAATCATGAAGATAATGGCATATGTCCGAACAGGCTAATCTGGAATCATCTGGATAGAAAGTGGGATATCTTCTTATTCACAACTCCTATGAGATTTATTCAACTTCCTGGTTATTCTCCACTGATTAGTGGATCCCAATCAAGCTTCTTATATATTGGTTCATCCTGGTTTGATAAGAATCATGAAGATAATGACATATCTCCGAACAGGCTAATCTGGAATCATCTGGACTGAAAGTGGGATATCTTCTTACTCACAACTCCTATGAGATTTATTCAACTTCCTGGTTATTCTCCACTGATTAGTGGTTCCAAATAAAGCTTCTTAGATCATGGTTCATTCTGGTTCGATAAGAATCATGAAGATAATGTCATATGTCCGAACAGGCAAATCTGGAATCATCTGGATAGAAGGTGGGATATCTTCTTGCTCACAACACTTATGAGATTTATTCAACTTCCTGGTTATTCTACACTGATTAGTGGTTCCAAATAAAGCTTCTTAGATCGTGGTTCATCCTGGTTTGATAAGAATCATGAAGCTATTGCCATATGTCCGAACAGGCTAATATGGAATCATCTGGATAGAAAGTGGGATATCTTCTTCCTCACAACTCCTATGAGATTTATTTTACTTCCTGGTTATTCTCCACTGAATAGTGGTTCCAAAGAAAGCTTCTTAGATCGTGGTTCATCCTGGTTTGATAAGAATCATGAAGATAATGGCATATGTCCGAACAGGCTAATCTGGAATCATCTGGATAGAAAGTGAGATATCTTCTTACTCACAATTCCCATGAGATTTATTCAACTTCCTGGTTATTCTCCACTGATTAGTGGTTTCCAATCAAGCTTCTTACATATTGGTTCATCCTGGTTTGATAAGAATCATGAAGATATTGCCATATGTCCGAACAGGCTAATCTGGAATCATCTGGATAGAAAGTGGGATATCTTCTTAATCACAACTCCTATGAGATTTATTCAACTTTCTTGTTATTCTCCACTGATTAGTGGTTCCAAATAAAGCTTCTTAGATCGTGGTTCATCCTTGTTTGACAAGAATCATGAAGATAATGGCATATGTCCGAACATGCTAATCTGGAATTATTTGGATAGAAGGTGGGATATCTTCTTGCTCACAACACTTATGACATTTAGTCAACTTTCTGGTTATTCTCCACTGATTAGGGGTTCCAAATAAAGCTTCTTAGATCATGTTTCATCCTGGTTTGATAAGAATCATGAAGATAATGGCATATGTCCGAACAAGCTAATCTGGAATCATCTGGATAGAAGGTGGGATATCTTCTTGCTCACAACACTTATGAGATTTATTCAACTTCCTGGTTATTCTCCACTGATTAGAAGTTCCAAATAAAGCTTCTTAGATCGTGGTTCATCCTGGTTTGATAAGAATCATGAAGATAATGGCCTATGTCCGAACAGGCTAATCTGGAATCATCTGGATAGAAAGTGGGATATCTTCTTACTCACAATTCCTATGAGAATTATTCAACTTCCTGGTTATTCTCCACTGATTAGTGGTTCCCAATCAAGCTTCTTACATATTGGTTCATCCTGGTTGGATAAGAATCATGAAGATTTTACCATATGTCCGAACAGGCTAATCTGGAATCATCTGGATAGAAAGTGGGATATATTCTTACTCACAACTCGTATGACATTTATTCAACTTCCTGGTTATTCTCCACTGTATAGTGGTTCCAAATAAAGCTTCTTAGATCGTGGTTCATCTTGGGTTGATAAGAATCATGAAGATAATGGCATATGTCCGAACAGACTAATCTGGAATCATCTGGATAGAAGGTGGGATATCTTCTTGCTCACAACACTTATGAGATTTATTTAACTTCCTGGTTATTCTCAACTGATTAGTGGTTCCAAGTAAAGCTTCTTAGATCTTGGTTCATCCTGGTTTGATAATAATCATGAAGATATTGCCATATGTCCGAACAGGCTAATCTGGAATCATCTGGATAGAAAGTGGGATATCTTCTTATTCACAACTCCTATGAGATTTATTCAACTTCCTGGTTATTATCCACTGAATAGTGGTTCAAAATAAAGCTTCTTAGATCATGGTTCATCCTGGTTTGATAAGAATCATTAAGATAATGGCATATGTCGGAACATGCTAATCTTGAATCATCTTGATAGAAAGTGGGATATCTTCTTACTCACAACTCCTATGAGATTTATTCAACTTCCTGGTTATTCTCCACTGAATAGTGGTTCCCAATCAAGCTTCTTACATATTGGTTCATCCTGGTTTGATAAGAATAATGAAGATATTGCCATATGTCCGAACAGGCTAATCTGGAATCATCTGGATAGAAAGTGGGATATCTTCTTAATCACAACTCCAATGAGATATATTCAACTTCCTGGTTATTCTCCACTGATTAGTGGTTCCAAATAAAGCTTCTTAGATCGTGGTTCATCCTGGTTTGATAAGAATCATGAAGATAATGGCATATGTCCGAACAGGCTAATCTGGAATCATTTGGATAGAAGGTGGGATATCTTCTTGCTCACAAGACTTATGAGATTTATTCAACTTCCTGGTTATTCTTCACTGATCAGTTGTTCCAAATAAAGCTTCTTGGATCGTGGTTCATCCTGGTTTGATAAGAATCATGAAGATAATGGCATATGTCCCAACAGGCTAATCTGAAATCATCTGGATAAAAGGTGGGATATCTTCTTGCTCACAACACTTATGAGATTTATTCAACTTCTGGTTATTCTCCACTGATTAGTGGTTCCAAATAAAGCTTCTTAGATCGTGGTTCATCCTGGTTTGATAAGAATCATGAAGATATTGCCATATGTCCGAACAGGCTAATCTGGAATCATCTGGATAGAAAGTGAGATATCTTCTTACTCACAACTCCTATGAGATTTATTCAACTTCCTGGTTATTCTCCACTGATTAGTGGTTCCAAATAAAGCTTCTTAGATCGTGGTTCATCCTGTTTTGATAAGAATCATGAAGATAATGGCATATGTCCGAACAGGCTAATCTGGAATCATCTGGATAGAAGGTGGGATATCTTCTTGCTCACAACACTTATGAGATTTATTCAACTTCCTGGTTATTCTCCACTGATTAGTGGTTCCAAATAAAGCTTCTTAGATCGTGGTTCATCTTGGGTTGATAAGAATCATGAAGATAATGGCATATGTCTGAACAGGCTAATCTGGAATCATCTGGATAGAAAGTGGGATATCTTATTACTCACAACTCCTATGAGATTTATTCAACTTCCTGGTTATTCTCCACTGATTAGTGGTTCCCAAAAAAGCTTCTTACATATTGGTTCATCCTGGTTTGATAAGAATCATGAAGATATTGCCATATGTCCGAACAGGCTAATCTAGAATCATCTGGATAGAAAGTGGGATATCTTCTTAATCACAACTCCTATGAGATTTATTCAACTTCCTTGTTATTCTCCACTGATTAGTGGTTCCAAATAAAGCTTCTTAGATCGTGGTTCATCCTTGTTTGACAAGAATCATGAAGATAATGGCATATGTCCGAACAGACTAATCTGGAATCATTTGGATAGAAGGTGGGATATCTTCTTGCTCACAACACTTATGAGATTTATTCAACTTTCTGGTTATTCTCCACTGATTAGGGGTTCCAAATAAAGCTTCTTAGATCATGTTTCATCCTGGTTTGATAAGAATCATGAAGATAATGGCATATGTCCGAAGAAGCTAATCTGGAATCATCTGGATAGAAGGTGGGATATCTTCTTGCTCACAACACTTATGAGATTTATTCAACTTCCTGGTTATTCTCCACTGATTAGAAGTTCCAAATAAAGCTTCTTAGATCGTGGTTCATCCTGGTTTGATAAGAATCATGAAGATAATGGCATATGTCCTAACAGGCTAATCTGGAATCATCCGGATAGAAAGTGGGATATCTTCTTACTCACAACTCCTATGAGATTTATTCAACTTCCTGGTTATTCTCCATTGATTAGTGGTTCCCAATCAAGCTTCTTACATATTGGTTCATCCTGGTTGGATAAGAATCATGAAGATATTACCATATGTCCGAACAGGCTAATCTGGAATCATCTGGATAGAAAGTGGGATATATTCTTACTCACAACTCGTATGACATTTATTCAACTTCCTTGTTATTCTCCACTGATTAGTAGTTCCAAATAAAGCTTCTTAGATCGTGGTTCATCTTGGGTTGATAAGAATCATGAAGATAATGGCATATGTCCGAACAGACTAGTCTGGAATCATTTGGATAGAAGGTGGTGTTGGGCCCAAATATGGCCCGTTAGCTGACGATAGAACCAAAACAAGTATTGGGTTGAGACAAATCCCAACGCGTATCGGCGACCTGAGCTAAGGTTCAATACGGAGCCGGAGGCTGGAAGCTAAGGGCAATCTTCGAAGAGGTCACGGTGAAGAGGAAGCTCACATCATAACAGAAGGAGCGCAGGACCCGGTCAAAGGGAAGCTGTTGCGGATTCCTCAATAAACGGAGAGGATCTCGGGAACCAGTTGGTGACGATCAAGTGGAACATGAGGCTATTTAAAGAGGAAGTCAATCAAGAAAAGGCATTCATTCAACCCATATTCAACTCGATACTCTGAAAACATTCCCATTCACATTACATTCTCATTGTCTTTGTAATCATAAAAGATCATCCTTTGTAATCACTCTTTCATAAAAATCATCAATACAAATCGAAGTTCATTCAACAAGTTATTACGGGATTCAGCCCGCGTTATCTTTCCCTAACATTTTCTTAAAACTTTAACCTGACCTAAAATTCCGGAGGTGAGTTTAATCCCTCACAATTGGCGCCGTCTGTGGGGACGAAACAATCGAATCCCTTACCCTAACTTGAGAATGAATCCTACCGATCAGACAACAAATCCGTCTGACCTTAACCTCCCGATTCAGAGCGCTGGCTCACCGAACGATGGAGGCTCTAGTCTCGTAACCGTGGAGCCTCGACGTGGCGACCACTGATCTGGGCAACAGCCTCCGGCTAGCGCTCGAACGAGCCAGACTGCAACCGGAGCTACTAACCCGAGATCATCAAGTGGAACCGCCCCCGGGCTTCCAGTCACCGAGAATCCTCAGCAGCAAGCCATTCCGAATCAAACGGAGGCTCAGCTCTCTGAGATTCGTCAGATGATGATGCAATTAGTAGACAAAGCTCAGGAAAGTGAGTGTACGATGCATCAGCTAGCTGTTCGTCAGCAACGATTCGAAGAGATAACTAGATCCCTAAACACAACAACCCAACCTCCGCAACGTCAAGCTCCGGGGGTCACTTTCCGAGATCGATTGACCTATCCCTCATTCCCCCGAGGACGTTTAGACTTTTCTCCTGACAGCACTGTTCCGGAAGGACGGGGATCTGCCTTCCAGACACCTCATACTGGAACAGCTCCCGTGTTTAACCCACCTATCACCAGTGCTATGGGAAGTAATGTAGCGACAACCAGCTCCACACCCAGTCAGATTGCTGACCGGAGCACTTGATTACCTCCTCCGCCGCCTGATTTTAGGACCGGAGCAGGAGTATCCTTCCCATCAGGGGGCAGAACATCAGCTTCGGTTTATCAAACCAGAAGTTCAACCCCGAATGGGGACGGGTATCAAAGGGTAGACTCCGATAACCCAAGAGCTGGCGAGCGACTTAGCCCACCAACTGCATGGGAGGATGAGCCAACACGATTCCGTCAGGAACCTGCCCGTCGGGTACCTAATAACGACCCAAATGTCCTTCCTTTAGAGGGACCTGAAGCTATCCGCAGGTATATGGAACGAACTCACGCAGCTCTCCAAAAATTGGGAGCTCAAGTCCACAAGGCAACGAGCTCAGCTCCCGAAATCGATAGCTTGATTGAAGAAACCCGTGGGACCCCATTCACTGACAGAATTGCCAGTTCTTACATAAGGGATACCCGAAAAATTAGAATCCCCGAGTATGATGGGACTTCTGACCCAAAGGCATATTTGAGAGCGTTCCGATTAGCTATCGTGAAAGCCCATTTTACACAAGAAGAATGTGAAGCAGGTTACTGCAGGACATTCACTGAAAACCTGGTTGGAACAGCTCTTGAGTGGTTCTCTGGTCTCGAACCAGCCTCAATAGACAGCTTCGATCAGTTAACTAATGCCTTCATGAAGCAGTATTCGACCCATATCTTGAAGCAAGCCTCTGAGGCCGACCTCTGGAAGGCCAGACAAGGAATGGGGGACTCGCTACGAGTCTACATCGAGAAATTCAGAGCAGTAAGAACTAAGCTCTCGAATCCCAACGACCAAGTCGCCATCGAGGCCCTTAGAAGAGGTCTATGGTATAAATCGGAGTTCTGGTCGGAGCTAACACTCAATACTCCTCCAACTATCGATGATGCTCTTCATAAAGCCACTAGATATATTACGTTGGAAGAGGAGACAGCTGCGCTGGATAAACTCCACAAGAAACCTCAGAATCACTCGAAAGGTGAATCTTCAGAGACAAAAGGACCTCATAAAAGGGGGAACCTCTGAAACAATCAAACTCAGGGAGAACATTCCTATGCAATCGAGGAGGACAAGGAAGAGAAACCTGTCGCCACAGCAAACAAAACTCCCTGGTCAAAAGGCTTTGATAAAAACAAACATTGCTCTTATCATGATCGAGAAGGGCACTCAACTGAGGAATGTTGGGACCTCCAACGACAACTGGCAGCTAAATTCGCAGCCGGAGAAATAAAGGGAGTGGACCTTAAAAAGCCACCACCTTATCAGAAAAGAGGTCCCAGAGACACCTCTCCAAAGCGTGAGAGGTCACCTGAGAAGGAGACCGATTCGCCACCTCCAGCTCCCAAGAAAAGAGTCGATATGATTCTTGGAAAATTCCCCCAAGGAAAAAGTCTACAAGTCGAAGCTCTCTTGAGCAAGCCGTCTCCTCAATCGAGCTCTGACTCGAGGGTGGACTGTATCCTTGGAGGATCAGATATATGTCAAGACTCCGTCAACTCCATTAAGAATCACGTACGGAAGGCTGTGTCTAATATTGGACCTAAGCCTCCTAACCCCGATTTCAATACTAAGATTTCTTTTTGCGAAAGCGAGACCTCAAACCTTGACAGACCTCACGATGATGCGCTGATCGTCACCCTGAACATCGCAGGATACGAGGTCCCTAAACTCATGATAGACACAGGAAGCTCTGTTGACCTTATTTCTACAACACCCTAAAAGGGATGGAAATAGACGACTACGAAATTATTGGCCAAAAAGCTAATCTCGTAGGCTTCTCCGGAGAAACAGCTACCTCATTGGGGACTATCAAGCTCCCAATTATAGCTGGCGGAATAATGAAATTACCAACTTAGTAGTCATCAACAGACCTTCCCCGTTCCATGCGATTCTAGGAAGACCCTGGATTCACAAAATGAAGGCAGTAGCCTCGACTTATCATCAATGCGTGAAATTCCCAACACCTGAAGGGATAACTACCGTACATGGTAGCCATAAGATATCCAGGATCTGTTACTTGGGAGGATTTGAAATCCTCAAAAAGTCCCCCCAATAGCAATTACAGATCCAGGAGGGTCGCGAAATGCAACAAAATATTCGAGGTCCTCCTAAGAACCTCACCGAAAAAGTTTGCATTGAAGACTCAAATCCTGAAAGACAGGTAAGCATCGGATCTGAGCTACCTCTTGAGACAAAAAAGGAGCTCATCGACTTCCTGAAAAGCAATGTCAAAACCTTTGCATGGTCCACCAATGACATGAAAGGTATAGATCCAAACGTCACCACTCATAAACTGAAGGTAGACCCCACTTTCAAACCGATCAAATAAAAGCGTCGCAAGCTGGGCCTCGAGAAGGCTCAAGCTGTTAACGACGAGGTCGACCGACTTACGAAAGCTGGGTCCATTCGAGAGGTACACTACCCTGACTGGTTAGCTAACCCGGTAGTTGTAAAAAAAAAAACGGGAAATGGAGGATCTGCTTAGACTTCACCGACCTAAATAAGGCCTGCCCTAAAGACAGCTTCCCGTTACCTCACATCGACCGCCTGGTTGAAGCAACAGCTGGCCATCGACTCCTATCCTTCATGGATGCCTTCTCAGGATACAACCAAATCATGATGGATCCCGAGGACCAGGAGAAAACTGCATTCATAACCGAACGAGGAACCTATTGTTACAAGGTTATGCCATTCGGGTTAAAGAACGCAGGAGCTACCTATCAGAGGCTAGTAAATAAGATGTTTGCTGGGCAACTCGGAAAAACCATGGAGGTCTATATTGACGATATGCTAGTCAAATCCTCAGCTGGAGAAGACCATATCTCCCACTTAAGGGAATGCTTCGATATCCTCAATAAGTACGATATGAAGCTCAATCCCACTAAGTGTACCTTCGGGGTACCCTCAGGCGAGTTCCTAGGCTATCTCGTAACCGAAAGAGGCATTGAAGCCAACCCGCAGCAGATAGCAACCTTCCTAGAAATGCCGTCACGTAGACAACCAGGGAGGTACAGAGATTGACTGGACGAATCGCAGCATTAAATCGATTCATATCCAAGTCCATCGATAAGTTCCTCCCATTCTACAAACTTCTAAGAAATAATAATAAGTTCTTATGGGACGAGAAATGTGAGGAAGCCTTCAAACAATTGAAAGCTTACCTATCTGAACCTCCGATCCTATCCAAACCTGTAGTAGGAGAGCCACTGTACCTGTACCTCGCCGTATCGACTGCTGCAGTTAGCGGCGTGCTAGTACGAGAAGAACAAAACGAACAAAGACCTGTCTATTACACCAGCAAGAGTTTGATAGACGCCGAAACAAGGTACCCTGCAATGGAAAAATTAGCGCTAGCAGTCGTAACAGCTGCCAGAAAATTACGACCTTACTTCCAATCGCACTCAATCGTCGTAATGACCTCACAACCATTACGAATGATATTGCAGAGCCCCAGCCAGTCAGGGCGATTGGCTAAATGGGCCATAGAGCTCAGTGAGTACGACATCGAGTACAGACCTCGAGCAGCAGCGAAGGCTCAGGTCCTTGACGACTTTATCATTGAGCTAGCATCCGAGCAATTAGACTCCGAAATGGAATCTCCAAAGTGGAGCATGTATGTCGACGGAGCCTCATCAAAACAGGGCTCTGGTATCGGTCTAAGGCTGACATCTTCAGCAGGAGAAACCATTGAGCAGTCCTATAGGCTCGGATTCAGCGCCTCAAACAACGAAGCTGAATATGAAGCACTAATCGCAGGGCTGAAACTCGCCCTAAGCCTCGGAATTCGAGAGCTAAACGCTTATAGTGATTCACAGCTAGTAGCTAGCCAGTTTCACGGAGAATATGAAACGAGGGACGAAAGAATGGGGGCATATCTCGAAGTCGTCCAGAAACTCACTAGGCAGTTCGACAAATTCGAGCTAACAAGGATCCCACGAGGAGAGAACTCCTCAGCAGATGCGTTGGCTGTTTTAGCCTCCACATCAGACCCCCTCGTAAAACGGATCATACCTGTAGAAGGAATCGAAAAACCAAGCATCGACATAGCTACTAAAGCTGAGATAGACAGCAAGCTAAAAGAGCAACCCGAAGGTACCTGCCCTGAAACGGTAGCTACCCAAGTTCTCACAACATTCTGGTTTCCAAAAGCCAAAATACGTAGCTCTAAAAAGCATACCTCCGGGAACACAATCCAAAACACGGAAGGTATTCCCCGAAATTCAGACTCCTCGGAGCCTAATCTCACGAATACCTCCGGGGGCACCAACTCAGACCCACTCGTCTGCAGAGTCAAAACCAGAAGCCGCTCAGTTCTCAAAAATTCATCTAGGGGCACCATCCAGACCCCGGAGAATAATGAAGAAATTGGAGGTATTCCTCAGAATTTAGACTCCCTGGAGCCTAATCCTACGAATACCTCCGGGGGCACCACGACACCAGGTCCCGAACAGGAACCTCCCTAGTCTCTTCATAACAAAGTTGTAGGGAGAGAGGATTGGAGAATACCAATCACGCAATACATCCTGGAAGGAAAGACTCCACCCAATAAATGGGAGGCTCGGAAGCTCAAAGCATTAAGCGCGAGATACTGCATAATCGAATCCATCCTCCACAAACGAAGCATTTCCGGACCTTACCTAAAATGTGTCCATGGCCTCGTTGCTATGAGACTCATGAAGGAAATGCACGACGACTCCTGCGGGAACCACTCTGGAGGAAGAGCTTTGGCCATTCGAATCAAAAGACAGGGCTATTTCTGCCCTACCATTATTGCAGACTGTGAGGTCTACTCCTCCTCATGCGACAAGTGCCAGAGGCATACACCGATTATACACCAACCTGCGGAGAAGCTATCCAACAGATCCGCCCCTTACCCATTTATGAGGTGGTCCATGGACATCGTAGGACCACTAGTAGCGTCAGGAGTTGAGGTCGAACGATTCGTGTGGAAAGAAATCGTGTGTAGACACGGCGTCCCATATGAAATTGTGACTGACAATGGAGGACAGTTCATATCCCACGACTTCAAAATATTTTGTGACAAATGGAATATCCGCCTGACCTTCTCGACACCTCGACGACCTCAAGGAAACGGCCAGGCGGAGGCTGCTAATAAATCAGTATTAGCAAACCTCAAGAAACGCCTCGGAACCCAGAAGGAACTCTGGTCAGAAAAGTTACCTGAAGTACTTTGGGCATGTCGAACAACCCCACGAAAGGCTACAGAAGAAACCTCTTTCTCCTTAGCCTACGTTATGGAAGCTGTCGTCCCAGCTGAAACCATTGCTGGTAGCCTCCGCCGGGAACTCTGTACATCCGATCCTGCAGCTAATGATCAGCTCCTGACGGTCAGGCTCGATCTAATCGAGGAAAGACGGGACCGAGCTCTGATTCGCATTCAAAACTATCAGCAAGCAATGGCACGACAATACAACCCCAAAGTCAGGCCCCGACAGTTCGCTGTAGGTGACCTAGTACTTAGGAAAGTTTTCGAAGGAACCAAGGAACCAGATACTGGGAAATTAGGAACCAACTGGGAAGGTCCCTATCGAATCATCCATGTGGTACGACCTGGCGTTTACAAGCTCCAAAAGGTGCGAACCGGGGTACCTGAAATCAGATCGTGGAACGCCACGAATCTTAAGAGATACTATCATTAGGTACTTAAAATTCTTGAACTACGTTAGGCTTGATCCCTTGACTGGGTACGTAGGCAACTCCGTCATGAGTGCAGCCCCAACCTCATTTCAGCACTCTGTTCACCACGACCAAAGGGGGCATATGTCTGATTAAAATCACATAACTCAAGCAGCAATTGTATGATCGTTATAATACAGCAATTGTATAATTATTATGATACCATGTATCCAATTATCAATAAAGCAATTATCCTCGATGTCTCAATTCTTTAACAACACAGGTCCCTACAAACACGGGCCTAGGGTCCTAAACCCTTCGGATCAGCTCAGGTCTCCAAAAACCTGAACCTAAGATCTTAAAATCCTTTATAACCTTGAGGGTCGTAAAATCCTTCAAACGAAGTTAAGCTTGATAAACCTAAACCTAAGGTCTTAAAATCCTTAGAAACTACCAAGGTCTTAAAATCCTTCAAACAAAGTCAGGTCTCCACTGACCTAAACCTAAGGTCTTAAAATCCTTAGAAACCATCAAGGTCTTAAAATCTTTAACAAAATACAAAGGTCTTAAAACCCTTATCAAATCTCGAAAGGTCTTAAAATCCTAAGCAAGTTCCAATGGGTCTTGAAATCCCGTAAACGAATTCAGGTTCCCATGAACCCCCACCTAAGGTACCCGAATCAAACTCAGGTTCCTAAAAACCTTAAGCTAATCTCGATACTTCAGGAACTCCTCTTAAGGAGCCAAACACGATCCAAGCCTCCTAGACTTATCATAAAATCAGAGATCTAATTCGGACGATCCACTAAACCTCTTAATTAATAACATAAGTACATTCCCTATCAAAACTCTTAACCAAATTCGAATTCATCCAAAAAATGACTAAGTCAAATCGAAAGACTTAAAACGAAACTGAAAACCAAGTTTTGATACATAAAAGGTTTAAAGGCCTCCTCAGGCCAACAAAGGTTCAAAAGACCTTAACATAAACAAAGGTTTAAAAGCCTCCTCAGGCTATAAGTCTTAAAAACAAAAGAAACGAAAGCCCATTGGGCAGAAATCCTAGAAACGCATAAAAGAGCCTCAGCTCTTAAACCTCCTTGTCACCTGAGCTCTTCTCAGCTCCCTTGTCAACCGGATCATCCTCCTCATCAGGAACCTCTTCCTCCATCTCCTTGTCGCCATCTCCCGGGGCAACTTCAACTGGGGCTGAGCAAGAACCCACCAATCCCAAATTAGAACCGAACTCTCCAGAAAAGGAGAGATTAAACATATTAACCTCAAAAGTACATGAGCTCTCAGAGAGTTGAGGAAGAGGGAGCTTGCTGATCGAGAAGTCCGAGACCTGAGCCTTCTCGTACGCAGCAACAGCCTCTGGCATCATAGCCACCAAACGAGCGTACTCGTCTTCAGCACTCTTAATCTCACCATCCAACATGTCTTTCAGAAGCTCAGTATTGGCTTGAATCTCTTGAGCATGAACCAGGAGATCGACTTCATCCTTCTTCTTGGAGAACTTCTCCTTGACAGCAACCAGAACCTTGTTGTAAGCGTCAGCTACCTCCCTCTTTCCTCTCCGAACGGCTAGCCTGACCTCAGCCTCCTTGTTCTTCTGGCTGCTCTGGGATAAAGCAATCAGCTCTTTAACCTGGTACTTGGCTATCTTCCGAGAAGCATCCAACTCCCCAATCTTCCTATTCTTCACCTGGATATCAATCGCCTGGCTCTCGATCGTCCCTTGCTGAGCATCAGCTTTGGAGCCAAGTCTCTTGACCTCAGCTTGAAGTTCCGAGATCAGAGCCCGAGTCTGGTTGAGCTCGGTCTTGGTGGCCTTGACTAGGTCAGTAACATGAGCTTAATTCTTCAGCGCTGGAGGCATTGTGCACAATGTCCTCGAACTTGAACTGAGCCCTGTTGATAGCTCCAGCCAGCTGCAACAAATGAAAACAAAGACTTAATAGACATCTTCCAAAGAAGTTTGAGCTAAAAGTCCAAAATGAAAGCCATACCTGACCCATGCAATGGGCAATGTCAACGTACTCCTCTTTGTTTGAGAAGTTGGCGATCGAGGGGAGAGCGCACCCAGTTCTCTTCATATGCCTCATTAACGTAGCCAAACCCCATGAGTCATCCAAGACTGACCCAGGCTTCGAGTGAGCAAAGTTCCAGCCAACGGTTCCCCCCCTAGATGAGGAGGAGGAAGACCTCGAAGGTCTGTCAACTTGGTCTGTCCGGAACCTCTTGCTCCTCGGAGGCTCAAATTCTGGGGATCCCTCGACATTTGAGGATCAGCTTCCGTCACCGGAACCTCGGAGGGAAGACCAACTTCCTGAACTCTGGGCTCCGAAGGACCAACATCTTTAGCAGGAGCGGAGCCTCCCTCATGGAGGACTTCCTTCACGGAGTCAAGAAAGGATCCTCCCTGGTTCTTGTCGCTTCCTCGAGAGGAGCTGGCAGCTTTGGTCGACCTACCCCTAGAACGGAACGAAGGCTGAATAGGCATCTTCTGTGATTGAGTCTTTTCGGAGGTACTGGCTCTAGACGAGACTTCAAATACCGATTCACCGTCAGAGACTGAATCATAAAGAGAATCATTAATCTCATAAGACGAATTCAAACAAGTGAAAATCTACAATCAGTAAAGGAAGGTTACCTTCTAAACCGGCAACTGAAACCGAGTCAGGAAAGGAAGCCTTGTATCGTTCAGGGAACCTGGCTGATCCGACTCTTGTGGTAGTGTAAGCCGCCCAGGTATTGGGGCTGTGCTGCAGCTTCCGGTGGAGAGCTCTGGTAAGTTTGCCAGACAATTTGACAGGATCCTTAATCTCTGCAAAAGAGTCAAAAGCAATTAGCACATCACGATAAGCAAAAATAAACATGCAAACACATCCCTAAAATTCTAACCAGAAATATCAGACCAAGAGGTCCTGAGGTCTCGGCCTACAGGGACCGTCGAAGGGTCAATCTTGACATAAAAGTACTTCTTCCGCCAATCATCATCACTGGCCATAAATTTAAAGACGCCTAACCCTGGGCGACAGGGGAGGAAGTACGTGCCGCTTCCGCCATCCTTGGAAGTACTCTCCTTTATCGAGAAGAGACTCATCAGCTCGGTCAACCCCGCAATAACCCCTTCTTCTTTGGCTCTAGTAATGAATCCGTTTATCACTCGGATAACCGAGGGACAAAGTTGGGGAAGGGCCAGCTGGTAGTGATCTAGGAGATCTAGCAAGAGGGTGAGGAGAGGGAACCTAAGATGGCATTTCGAGATATACTTCTCATGAACACAGAACCAACCCTCCGGAACAGTTTCGGGGGTTTCGTCTTCGGCACAAGCTCTAGCTAGGTCACTCTTGCCGTGAGCTTGAACAGTGAGATTGACGACGTCTTGACTCTTCAAGAGCGAGGGAAAGTGAGGTCCAGAGGAGGCGCTCTTGCCACCTTTCTTCTTCATTCTCTTGACTCTTGCTCCGATCGAGTCTTTAACTTTCTTCTTCTTGGCATCTTTCATCCTTTCGCCGGCTTCCCGCTTAACCTTCATAATGCGGGCACCGGAGGCTGAGATTTGAACCTCGCCGGAACCTTCTTTTTGACTCATGATAGTAAAAGGAAAAAGGAAATAGGAAGCAAAAGAGGGGAATCGGACTAAGACGAAATCTCAGAGAGAGGTTAAGAACGAAGAACTAGTTCGATCAAGAAGCGGATAAAAAAAAATAACAAAACGCAGTAAAATAAAGGAAAGAGGAGAATTACCTTGGAAACCGTCGAGAGGCGTGGAGGAAGTGGAGAGACAAGCATTTAATTCTCTCAGCTTTATATCCCATCACGTCTCGAAAATCGGAAACCACATTTCAAACTCTCTTTAATCTGAGTCGTCGATTTAATTAAAGAAAAACTACAGCCGTCCGATCGAGCGAGAATATATATGGTTGAGATAGCCAGTAATCATTATCTCAACCATAAGATCTAAGTTGGGCGGCTAGGTCTAGCTCCCGAGTGTATTGGGTTGAGACAAAGCCCAACGCGTATCGGCGACCTGAGCTAAGGTTCAATACGGAGCCGGAGGTTGGAAGCTAAGGGCAATCTTCGAAGAGGTCACGGTGAAGAGGAAGCTCACATCATAACAGAAGGAGCGCAGGACCCGGTCAAAGGGAAGCTGTTGCGGATTCCTCAATAAACGGAGAGGATCTCGGGAACCAGTTGGTGACGATCAAGTGGAACCTGGGGCTATTTAAAGAGGAAGTCAATCAAGAAAAGGCATTCATTCAACCCATATTCAACTCGATACTCTGAAAACATTCTCATTCACATTACATTCTCATTGTCTTTGTAATCATAAAAGATCATCCTTTGTAATCACTCTTTCATAAAAATCATCAATACAAATCGAAGTTCATTCAACAAGTTATTACGGGATTCAGCCCGCGTTATCTTTCGCTAACCTTTTCTTAAAACTTTAACTTGACCTAAAATTCAGGAGGTGAGTTTAATCCCTCACAGGTGGGATATCTTCTTGCTCACAACACTTATGAGATTTATTCAACTTCCTGGTTATTCTCAACTGATTAGTGGTTACAAGTAAAGCTTCTTAGATCTTGGTTCATCCTGGTTTGATAATAATCATGAAGATATTGCCATATGTCCGAACAGGCTAATCTGGAATCATGTGGATAGAAAGTGGGATATCTCCTTATTCACAACTCCTATGAGATTTATTCAACTTCCTGGTTATTCTCCACTGATTAGTGGTTCCAAATAAAGCTTCTTAGATCGTGGTTCATCCTGGTTTGATAAGACTCATGAAGCTATTGGCATATGTCCGAACAGGCTAATCTGGAATCATCTGGATAGAAAGTGGGATATCTTCTTCCTCACAGCTCCTATGAGATTTATTTAACTTCCTGGTTATTCTCCACTGAATAATGGTTCAAAATAAAGCTTCTTAGATCATGGTTCATCCTGGTTTGATAAGAATCATGAAGATAATGGCATATGTCCGAACAGGCTAATCTGGAATCATCTTGATAGAAAGTGGGATATCTTCTTACTCACAACTCCTATGAGATTTATTCAACTTCCTGGTTATTCTCCACTGAATAGTGGTTCCCAATCAAGCTTCTTACATATTGGTTCATCCTGTTTTGATAAGAATCATGAAGATATTGCCATATGTCCGAACAGGCTAATCTGGAATCATCTGGATAGAAAGTCGGATATCTTCTTAATCACAACTCCTATGAGATTAATTCAACTTCCTGGTTATTCTCTACTGATTAGTGGTTCCAAATAAAGCTTCTTAGATCGTGGTTCATCCTGGTTTGATAAGAATCCTGAAGATAATGGCATATGTCCGAATAGGCTAATCTGGAATCATTTGGATAGAAGGTGAGATATCTTCTTGCTCACAACACTTATGAGATTTATTCAACTTCCTGGTTATTCTCCACTGATCAGTTGTTCCAAATAAAGCTTCTTGGATCGTGGTTCATCCTGGTTTGATAAGAATCATGAAGATAATGGCATATGTCCCAACAGGCTAATCTGAAATCATCTGCATAAAAGGTGGGATATCTTCTTGCTCACAACACTTATGAGATTTATTCAACTTCCTGGTTATTCTCCACTGATTAGTGGTTCCAAATAATGCTTCTTAGATCGTGGTTCATCCTGGTTTGATAAGAATCATGAAGATATTGCCATATGTCCGAACAGGCTAATCTGGAATCATCTGGATAGAAAGTGAGATATCTTCTTACTCAAAACTCCTATGAGATTTATTCAACTTCCTGGTTATTCTCCACTGATTAGTGGTTCCAAATAAAGCTTCTTAGATCGTGGTTCATCCTGGTTTGATAAGAATCATGAAGATAATGGCATATGTCCGAACAGGCTAATCTGGAATCATCTGGATAGAAGGTGGGATATCTTCTTGCTCACAACACTTATGAGATTTATTCAACTTCCTGGTTATTCTCCACTGATTAGTGGTTCCAAATAAAGCTTCTTAGATCGTGGTTTATCCTAGTTTGATAAGAATCATGAAGATATTGCCATATGTCCGAAAAGGCTAATCTGGAATCATCTGGATAGAAAGTGGGATATCTTCTTACTCACAACTCCTATGAGATTTGTTTAACTTCCTGGTTATTCTCCACTGAATAGTGGTTCCAAAGATCGTGGTTCATCCTGGTTTGATAAGAATCATGAAGATTGTTGGGGTCAAAATCGGTCAAGACGAAATCGATGTCCGAAAGTCTCGGAAAAACATGAAAAATGTTAGAGCAACCTCGAGAGACTAATTGTTAATCGAGAAACCTTAGAAAAATATTAAGTTCGAGATTCATCGTCTCGAAATCAACTGCTAGAAACATTTTCTACACAAGGAAAAACCTACGGAAAACTAAAAACGCAAAAACACGCACACGCCGAAGGAACCGAGCGGCCGACTCCGGACGTGGCCGTGGCCGCCGGGCGGCTAGCCCCGTGCTGGCCGTGGCCGCCGGCGGCTAGCGCCCGTGCTGGCCGTGGTCGCCGGGCGGCTAGCCCCGTGCTGGCCGTGGCCGCCGGCGGCTAGCGCCCGTGCTGGCCGTGGTCGCCGGGCGGCTAGCCCCGTGCTGGCCGTGGCCGCCGACGGCTAGCGCCCGTGCCGGCCGTGGTCGCCGGGCGGCTAGCCCCGTGCTGGCTGTGGCCGCCGGCGGCTAGCGCCCGTGCTGGCCGTGGTCGCCGGGCGGCTAGCCCCGTGCTGGCTCGGATCGTCGGACGGCTAGTCTTCGTGCGTAAGTTCTAGACCTCCGGGTCACCAGAAATCCGTGTTTTGCGACTTTCCGAGATCCCGCAAACAAAACTCCTTTTCCTGCTCCAAGATTTTCAAGAACCCATAGGACGTCAACGGACAGGAAGACTTCGTATACAACGGTGATGGTTATCTTAAAACACCATTCGCCTCAGCGATGGATCGAAGATCTTCCGAAAGACTCGACATCCAAGTAGGAGCATTCTTTCAAAGAAATCGTAGAAAACAGCGGAAGTCCGGAAGACGGCCCGAAAGGGACCAAACCCGATCTGACGACCCGTTTACGATTTTAGTAAATAGATGCGACGGTTTGCAATTATCTTCACATAACAAGATAAATGTTAAACTTCCGAAAAGATAAATGTCAACTTTCCCGAAAAGATAAATGTCAACTTTCCCGATAAACACGATAGCCGACGAAAATGGAAAAAGTCCAGCTCGCGGCAGACTCAGCCCATCAAGAATAGACCGTCATATGGGAGTATATAAGCAAGGCTAGGAGCAGAGGAAGGGGGATCCGAAATCAGAAGAAAGAAACCACTCCAGAGCAATTTAGAACTTAGGCGTTTATTTCCTTTTTTAGCGAGCTGCGACTCAACTAGGTTAGATCTAGGTTTTGAGACTAGCGACGATCGACAGCTCTTGCGGCCGACATCTCGACCTGTTGTCCAAACGCTCTCCGCAGATTCGGAAATAAGATTCTTTCTTTTTGCTCTCTTTATTTTATGCATTTATTCCCAAACTAGACTCGTATTAACTTTGTCGTGCGTGGCCCAGCAGATAGCCGGGATCCTCGGGGAAAACTAGGTCAACTTAGTTTTCCTACGTTTAAACTTAACTAAAATCGACAGTGCGAATTTTGGTTCCCACAGTTTGGCAATCGAAGGAGGCGGATACACGGATTTATCTTTCTCGCAACTACGCACGCCCAGTTAAGCATGTCTGCTAACGTGGAAAAAGACAAGCAAACGCACGACGGACCAGCCGTCGATGCCAACGCTGAGAAGACTCCTGCCGGAAACGTATCGACGGTCACTGCCGAGGCAAACACCGCGATGCTGGACCAGATGAAGGAACTGTTCGCCACCGCCCAGAAACGGTCGGAAGAACAAGAGAAAGTAATGGCTTCACTCGCTAAACAGGTCGATACCTTAACAGCGAAAAGCAAACTCCCGCGCGGATCCACCAAGGTGAGGCGTGTCAGGAGGCTTGACTTCGGAACTTCCGGAGACCAAGAAAAAGATGCTACTAGAAAATCCCCGGAACTCATCCCTGATGATACCAATCCGACGGGGCAGAAGAAAACGACGGATAACCTCCCACCTCCCGTAAGGGACAACAAAGGAGACGACGTCGAAAGAATCAATCTGGATATCAGCGATCAATCGGATCCGTCCAACGAAGATGCCGACATCCACCACAGAAGGACCCGAAGTCAGTCAGCTCGACTGGCGGCAGCCTTCGAAAAACCCATGACAGAAGAGGAAGAAGACCTCTACCGGTCAGAGCAACAAAGGTTGGCTGAAGACCAGACTCGGGCCTATCGCAGCCAACGTAGACAAAGGAGCGCGAACGGCGCCAACGAGATCCATGATTTGCGCGAGTACATCGCAAAAACTGCAGCCGAGGTGAAAGCGGTAAAATCGTAGATTCACCATGCAACCAGCACTGCCCCCGAGATCGACCTGCTCCTCGAGGAATCGAGAAAGACTCCCTTCCTCTCTCGAATCACGGACGCACGAGTCTCAGATCCCGGGAAAATAAAGCTTCCCACCTACGACGGAACCACAGATCCGAAGGCACATCTGCAGTCCTTCCAGATTGCGATGGCGAGGTCTAAACTTCCGGAGCGGGAAAAGGACGTCGGCTGCTGTCTCCTATTCGTCGAGAACCTCAGAGGTGCTGCGTTCGAGTGGTTCTCGCACTTGAAAAGAAATTCCATCGGAAGTTTCCGCCAGCTTGCTTCAGCTTTTCTGAAGCAATTCTCCATGTTCATGGACAGGGAAACTTCCGACGTAGACCTTTGGAGTCTGATTCAAAAGGAAGACGAACCACTCCGCGACTACATAAGAAGGTTCAAACTCGTGATGTCCAGGGTAACAGGCCTCAGCGACAGAGTCGCCATCGACGCTCTGAGAAAAAACCTCTGGTACAAATTGAAATTCCGAAAGTGGATTTCTCTGGAAAGGCCACGCACCATCCAGGACACTCTCCACAAGGCGACGGATTTCATCATCATGGAAGAAGAGATGAAAGTCCTAGCACAAAAGCATGGACCGCCGAAAGCGTCCGGCAAGAAGAAAACCTCTCGTAACGACAAGTACGTCCATCACGAAGGGGAAGACGTCCAAGGCGAACATAACTACGCCGTTAATTCCGAACAAGGAAGGACCGCCGGAAACACTTGGACGCGGAACTCGTACAAGGACAATTCCACCAGCTGCGAGTTCCATCAGACGAGAGGTCACTCCACCGCCAACTGCAAAGTCCTTGGCGCTAGACTCATTACGAAGCTGCTTGACGGCAAACTAGCAACGGTCAAGAGCGTGAAAGACCTGCTCCTAGATTCTGACCGTCCGCCGAAGACCGACGGAGCCAATCTCGAGAATAACGCTCCTGGAACTCAATCGGGCGAAACGCGAACGGAGACAAGACGGCGAAGGAAACAACAACAACCGCCAAAGGGTCAACATGATCATCGGAGGATCGCATTTTTACCAGGACTCCGTTTCGTCGTTCAAAGCCTACGGACGGAGGGCCGAAACAAGCCCCGGATGGTGTCCAGAGGACGACGCTCCCAATCACGCAATCATCTTCGAGGAACAGGATACGGCCGAACTCGATAAACCCCACTACGATCCTCTGGTCATCGACTTGGTGATTCAGGATCTCGAAGTCGGCCGCATCCTCATCGACACAGGAAGCACGGTCAACATCATGTTCCGCGACACCCTGCAGAGGATGAACATACCCCTCGGAGAAGTCATCCCAGAACCAAGACCATTGACTGGGTTCTCGGGCGTCACGTCCATGACCCTCGGAAAAATCAGACTCCCGGTCATGGCTAAAGAAGTCACGAAGATCGTCGAATTCGCGGTAGTGGATAACCCGGCTATCTATAACGCCATAATGGGAACTCCTTGGATAAATGCCATGAAGGCAGTCCCGTCCACTTACCATCTCGGCGTCAAGTTTCCAACACCGACTGGAACGGCGGTAATCTGGGGAAGCCAAAAACAGTCGCGACTCTGCTTCCTAGCCGAACATAAACTGCGCAGCAATCGGAACGCCCCAGTAGCTAACCCGAAGCGAACTAAGAAGAATCTGAGTATCTCCGAGAACTCAGCAAAGGACAACTCGGATTTGTCCGAACAGGCCACAACTCAGGATAGCAGAAAAATCCTCGAGTCCATCGCCGAAAAAACGGATGACCTAACTCCCAACGCGACCGCCGACTTAGCTGAAACAGTCAAGGCGCCAGAAATCGTGGAGTAATAGCAACCGTGATAGAAACAGAACTACGAGATGGCTTGATCCTCGCAAGAGGTACATAGGTAGCTCGTCGCAACCCGACGAGTTCAGCTATCCCCCTCACCAAAAGGGGGGGGGGGAAGGTGGGGACAAACATCCTTGTACTCCCGCAAAAATACTTTTCACATGTACTCTACATTATAAATTATAAATTCTTTTGATTCAAATGTTTACTCAACGTATAAACATTACGGAAAACGAAAAGCATATCTTTGAGGAACGCGAGACGTCGTTAGTTCTCGAAAAGTCTTGATTCTCCATTCTCCTCCAAACAGTCCATCCGTGACTCTAAAAAACTCTACCAAACAGTCCATCCGCGACTCTAAAATTCATTTCCGTCGATTGGCCCCGACGGAAAAACATAGAAACGTTTCACTCAATCAAATTCGTAGTCTGGCTTCTAACGGAGTCCTCTTGCATCCGACAAGGATATCATAGCGCGCTATACAAAAAATCCAAAATTTGGTTAGCTCTTCATAAAGGAAGTAGCTCGACTCATACCCAAACGAATCATATAAGCCAATAAGCACTTCGCAGATTCTAAAACGGTACGAGCCAGGTCGAAATCGCAAACAGGCAAAACGAAAGCCGATTTGTCATCGCACAGCTTCAGTCCGAAAGTAGACCTAGGTCTTGCCCTAAACCCGGCCTTGCCGGTATCTAAGACATCTCATAGGCATAAGTATCCAGAATACGAGATTCCAAAACTTGCCTCTTATCGCTTACAAACCTAACGTTCGCTACAAAGTAACCTACGAATCTAGCGACAAAAAAAAGAGATTGAATACGAAGTGACTACACGTATTCAAACCCTCTACACTTGACGAAAGTATAAATTAAAACGTAGAATTCATAAAAAGCATTCATAACAGGGATTCAAAAGCCACCAACGGCCGATCCCGAGAAACACAAAGTTACGCGACCTCCTAAGGGTCGCAACACATACATACAAACGGCCACACTTGGCCTATCACAAATTATAATCGAATGCATAACAATCGGTTAGAGATATTCCGAACGAGGAGTCGGGCTGGTCGACCTCTTCACCCCCGTCGCCTGCATTCGAACCCGCGCCTGCGTCCGCCGTATTCTCATCGAGCCGTCCATCGTGGCAAGTTCGCCGGAAAGAGAGAAGTCCTCACGCTGCATCTTGTGAAGAGTACCGACCGAACCACGACACTCGCGAAAATCGCCTACGAAGTCCTGAGCCTCTTTGTACGCCTCGAATTCGGTAGAGAAAATTTCGGTCCTTCGGTTCAGCTCGGCGGCAGCTCTTCTTCGTCCGCTCCTTTCCGCACGAACGAGGGCTCAAGCCTGGACCTCAGCTCGCCGGCGATTTTGCTCCTCCACCTCCAACCGATACTTGGCGAATTCCCTTTCCGTTTCCTCCGCTTTGAAACGGGCCAGCCGGGCAGTACGGAAACTCCCATCGATCGATGCATTCCACACTATCACGGCCTGCAAAGAAGCCAAGGTCAAATAAAAAGAAAAGGGGATTTACTCAAGTTTCAAAAACAAACCTCGTTGACCAAGCGAGCACCCTCCGCAGTCACCTTGTTCCACTCCTCGTTGTCCAAAGACTCGTCACGGGAAAACGCCGGAGGGAGTTCATCAAAGAAGTCACCCGGGGGAGGAACATCCTGATTCTCTGTAGCGAAGCCAGGATCGTATCTCGGCAGCTCGCCATCCCCCGACGAGGTCTCGAAAGCGATCCCTTTATCCTTCCGAGGTCTCTGCCTCTGCCTTGAAGGGGCAAAAACGTAGGATCTATCATTGACACAGGGCCGCGTACCGCCTGGCGATCGGTGAAGCGCGACCGCCCCTCGAATCCGGTCAAGAGTAAAGGAGTTCCAGGAACAAGGCCTTGTCCTAAAAATGTCTCTCTTGGTCGAAAGATCGGAAGGAACATGCGCAAGACACCTGTTCTCTGAACCAAAAAAAAAAAAAAAAAAACACACACGCGTTCAGTACTCGCCTTTCGGATTCTAGGAAAAGGGATGCGACAATCTTACCTCGTTGATACAACCAGTCCGTCGGGAATAGGTGGAGAAAGCCTTCCTCGACAGACTCTCCATCTATCCTCACGAAAAAGAAACGATCAACGTGATCCTTGGCGTGCGAGGTGACTCCATGGATTACCGAAAAATTGGTCCTCGCCTTCATGGAGTATACTCCATTGATGCTCGTCGTCTTGGAGTTCCACAACCCTTCAAAGTCAGCAGGGCTAAGGTCCATCCCTAACTCGTAACTCAAAATCACAACGCCAAACCAGCTCTCCAAAGCCGGGACGTTCAGCTGGCTGATTGAGATTCCAAAATGGTCGAGGGCCTGAACAATGACCCCAGGGATTGGGAACCACAGTCGGCATTGCGTCAAGAACGCCTCGTAACAAGTAAAGTAACCCTCCAGAGGATGCTCCGAACTCTCATTCCCACGGGGAATGCGAAACATGACTCCCTTCTGAACCTCATAAAACTCTCGAAGAATTCCGAGATATTCAGGGGATACTTCGCTCGGCGAGTCGATTTCCTTACGCGTCCTCAGAGGTCGCCGGGGAATCGGGATCACGGGAAGGGGAGCATCAGAACCAAAGACAGCGTCGCAATAAGCGTTCCTGTCAATCTCTGAAACCTCGGGTTTCGGAACTTCATCCTCGGCATGAAAACTATCCGAAGACGAGTGAGACCGCCTCCTCGAGGATTTTGATCTTGAAGTCATTCTTTTCTTAAAGGTAGAGAGAGAATTTGCAAGAGAGAGAGATTAACTTGAGATTCTTGGGTGAAATAAGAATGGTAAGAATTCACAAGTCTTTATAGGCAAGGATTTGACTATTCACCCCGACCTTCGACACGATTTCGTCTCCATACTTTCCTCACGAACCATACCGCAAGTGTTGTGGGCAAGGGTCAGGCTGTCCGGAAATATGGAACTGAGGTTTAGTCCAATAGTTCGGATTGGTACCTGAAACAAAGAGTGAACCTTTTTATGAGTTTTATAAGTTTATGATGCAAACAGAATCAAACATGAATATGAATCAGAATGATAATAAGAATAAAAGCAAATAGAAAAGGGATAGATTGATGGAGATGGGAGCTTTGTTGCTGGACTGAAGTCACTCTCAACAAGATCAATGGATGGAAGATGGATAGATATGGGATTTGCTTGCTGGACTGAAGTCTCTCTCAAGGCAAATCAGTAGATGGAAATGATGGGGGGATTGAGGACGCCACAAAGCTCTGTGTAAGGATGCTTTGATAAGTCAGGTTGCTCAAGAGCTGCTTCTCACAACACTCAAAAGACTTAGATAATAGTTTTAAGAAAAACTAGAAAAACTGCATATTCATTCATAAAATTCAAGGGTTATTAACAAAGACAAACTAAATGAGCTTATATAGGCTCGACCTTGGGACTCTCTAACAGTCTAAAAATGACTTAAGGAAAGAAATAAAATTGAAATAAAAGTCTTGGAAGCAAAGGCTTTGATGGTTCCATGTAATCTTCCTTTAGCTTGATTTATGCCTTCTTCCAAATGAGATGATCTTGTATCTTGATATCTTCTTGAACCTGGATGGTTTAAGGGGATAAGTGAGCTTCTTGGGAATCTTCTTGATAGCTTGGAAGGTGCTGAGGTCGTGCATAAACTCAGGGAAAAAGAGCTGTTGGAGTTTGAATGCAAGAATCTCCAAATAAGGCAGCTTGGTGTTAATGGGGATCCTCCTGATCCTATGATGGCTGGTGCATGATATGAACTTGTAGAAATCCTCTTGAATGAATATAATGTCTTCTGGAAGTCTTGGACTGATCTTATTGTCTTCTGGTCGGAGTTGGTTTGGTTGGAAATGATCAAACCGAAAGATTGTCCAATCTTGCCATAAATAGCTCCGGTTTGATTTAAGTGACTCTTCATTGACCCAACTGATCTCATGGGTTCTGGTGTAGCTAAGGACTTCTTGAATACCTCCTGATTGGTTGAAATGATCTCCTGGACGCCAATGTCTGGTTTGAAGCTGATTGACCTGGTTAGCTTCCAATTGAGGCAGGTGTAGAACTGGTTTGACCGGTTTTGGCATATTGGGCATAACTCCTAATTTCCGTGGCCATTTCTCCTGATATTGGGCTTTCTGGAAAGATGAGAGATTCCTCTTGAATCCTATGATCGGCTTTGGTTCAGGCCTCTCCTTCATTGGGCTTGAATCTCCTTCAAAAGTCGGGTACTCGCAGATGGATGGGCTGGGGAACCTCCGGTTTGTACAATTCATAACTCCTTGGTCCAGTAAGCTTTTCTGGATATTCCAATTGGGCTGGACTCCGTCTTGAGTGTAGAATCCATTAAAATTTGTTTTACTCCAAAACTCCTTTTGGTTGTCGAGATATACGCCGTGGACTGGACCTATGTCGCTGGTACCTCCAAAGTGGCCGGTTTAGACTGCTTGGTTGACCTCCGGTTCAGCTACTGGTTTGATGACCACATCATCCCCTCCCCCTTGTGAAGGTTTTGACCTCAAAACTGGATAACCTGATACACCACAATAGAGCAAGTCAGGTTTCATTCTCCTTTGGGAGTTTAGAACCTTACATTGATACAATTTTGGTTTGGTAATGGGTTGTGCATCTGGTGGCTCTTCTTTAAAGAAATGGGAAATGATCACGCCTCTGGCCTGGACATTGTCATTTCTTCTCTTCTGGATATGATGGTTCTCCACTCTTTTGGAGTTGATGGTTCTGACCAACTTTGGGACTGATTCTCCAAGCAATAAAAGAGTATCCGGTGGGATATCTTTAAAGCTTTCTTCTTTGCAACCTGAAAATTTCTCAACTTTCTGGACAAAAAGCAAGTGCATTATATCTGTGGTTGAAAAATTATAAACAAAATTTGAGATTTCCAGACTTACTTTGATAGCTTCCACAAGTTGGAAAATGATTTTCTTCTTCGGGCAACATGTGTTGGCTTACTGCCTTCTTTGCACCTTTTGTGTTTGGCTGATGTGAACGTCTACTTCTCTTATTCCTGGATCAAAATTTCTTGGCAAAAACAAGTGCATCACATCTGGAAAATCAGGTGATAAAGACATTCTAAAATTGAGAAGACTTTCCTTACCCATGCTGACTTTGAATGGAATTTGTTCAACATCTCCTTGAACTAATTTCTGGACAGCATCTATTGGCATCATGGTTAAGGCTTCTTCTTGCAAGAGTACATCACGAAATAGATTGCTTTTCTCCTTGCTTATACCTGGGTCAAAACATCTTGGCAAAGACAAGTGTATTATACCAAAGTAAAGGAATTTATAAATTGATGAAAACAAAGAACAAAGAACCTTACTTTCAGCTGTGGCAGCAAGAAATTTTATTTCTTTGTTTGGCTTTCTCTCACCTTGGTCTCCTGTACCTATTTCACTTTCCCTTGGACAAGACAAGTGCATTAATCTTGTCATGGAAATAATAATAGCATTCTGATCCATAGTGAAATTTACCTCAGGTTTTGGCACTTGAACAATTCTTTGTTCAGATTTTGGTTTCCACTTGTGGTGTGGATTTTGATTGAGCTCATGATCTGGCTCGGCCCTTGGCACTTCAGTAAGCATAGAGCTCTCATCTGGTATCCCTGTACCAAGAATATAAAAATTTAAACCAGTATCTAAAGGTGATGTTAAACACTTACCTTGGTTTGATACTTTGATTACTGGTTTTGCTTCTTCAAGCAACAAATCATTTCTTCCAGCCTCACTTATGACTTCCTCCTCTTTAGCAATGCCATGCTGGTAGACTGGGTTTTCTCTTTTAAGTTCATGCTCCTTAATCCCTGATACAATACCTTTTGACAAAGACAAGTGCATTATACAAGAATTTGGAACCAGCAAATCAGATTGAATAAAACTATCACTCATTTTAATCAATTCAGTTTTAGTTTCTAGTGATGTTTCTTTCAATACTTGTTCAGTTGGACAAGTTTCAACAAGGTGGTCTATTTTAAAACATGTCTGATTTTTCAGAATTTTAAAATCAGAAGACTTACCTTGGCTTGATGTGTCCTTCTCTTTGGGGTCTAAAATCTCCTTGTTCCTTGAACATAATTCTTTTTGAACTTTTGATTCAAACAAGGATGTGGAGTTCGGATTTTTCTTGACCTCAGGACCTGTCTTAACATTCTCTGACAAAGACAAGTGACTCATACCAGTGGAAGATGATTCATAAACCAATTTATCAAGTATAGGACTTACCATAGCCTTTACTTGATCACTTTCATGTTCTGGTTTTGGAGTTGGCTTGCACAGCATGTATGGACTGATGCTTTTAGTCTCCTTCATGGTCACTGGCACGCCATGGTGTTGGAACTTCTCTACAAACTCCTTGTGCATTCTGACTTTGAGGTCTTTCCAATCTAACACTTGTTCAGTGCTCTCCTTTAACCACCATTTGTAGGCATTTTTGGTAAAGGCTTGGACAGCTTGTAACAACATCTTTTCTTTGGGAACTTTGTTGGAAAGCAACCACTTATCCATGTTCTTTTCCCATCTTAGATACACCTCTGGGTTCCTGCTTAAACCTGAAAACACTAAGATGTCAGATGTATAAGCACAACTTTTGATTACTTCTCTTTTTGGACCGATTGATGTATATGGAGCTCTCCATGAGGGGTCTGGTGGTTTGGGATCGACATAAACAGCCTCAGGTACTTCTCCAAATCTAATTTCTCCAGGTTTTGGTCGTCGGCCTTGTGCCTTGTTTCTTTTCTCCATCTGAGCAATCTGCTTTTTGAGTTTTTGTAAGGCTACAACTTGCTGGCTCAGTGTGGCCTCCATTGTTTGGCCTGGTTCTTTCACTCCCATTTCTTCCTGCAACAATCTCAAAGATCAAGTGAAGAATAGAGAAATCAGATTGCACCAAAATAAACTAAATGCAAGCTAATTAAAACTAAACCGACAAAATATGCAATGTTGAACCGAAATGAAATAAATTATGCAAAAATTATTTTTCTTTTGGTTTTCTGGATGCAATCTCGAAATAAAACAAATATGGAATGCTAATGACACAATGAAAGAAAAAAAATGGAAATAGAAACTAACAATGATTTTTTTTGAATTTTCTTTGATATGCAACAATTAAAATGCAGATTTTTTTTTTTTTGAAATGAATGCACAAAATCTAAAAATGGCAAGGGGAGCTGGGCAATGAATGCAAACAAGCTAATGAAAAAAAAATTGAATCCTAGATGATCTACACGAAATTAAACTTGTCTTCCTCTTTTTATAAATTTTTTTTTGAATGCAACAAGAACAGAAAAATGCAGAAACTGTTTTTATGGTTTTTGGATTTATAAATGCAAAGCAAATAAGATATGATGCAAAGATAGATATCACCTTAGTCAGGAGCTTGAGCTCTGATACCAAAATGTTGTGGGCAAGGGTCAGGCTGTCCGGAAATATGGAACTGAGGTTTAGTCCAATAGTTCGGATTGGTACCTGAAACAAAGAGTGAACCTTTTTATGAGTTTTATAAGTTTATGATGCAAACAGAATCAAACATGAATATGAATCAGAATGATAATAAGAATAAAAGCAAATAGAAAAGGGATAGATTGATGGAGATGGGAGCTTTGTTGCTGGACTGAAGTCACTCTCAACAAGATCAATGGATGGAAGATGGATAGATATGGGATTTGCTTGCTGGACTGAAGTCTCTCTCAAGGCAAATCAGTAGATGGAAATGATGGGGGGATTGAGGACGCCACAAATCTCTGTGTAAGGATGCTTTGATAAGTCAGGTTGCTCAAGAGCTGCTTCTCACAACACTCAAAAGACTTAGATAATAGTTTTAAGAAAAACTAGAAAAACTGCATATTCATTCATAAAATTCAAGGGTTATTAACAAAGACAAACTAAATGAGCTTATATAGGCTCGACCTTGGGACTCTCTAACAGTCTAAAAATGACTTAAGGAAAGAAATAAAATTGAAATAAAAGTCTTGGAAGCAAAGGCTTTGATGGTTCCATGTAATCTTCCTTTAGCTTGATTTATGCCTTCTTCCAAATGAGATGATCTTGTATCTTGATATCTTCTTGAACCTGGATGGTTTAAGGGGATAAGTGAGCTTCTTGGGAATCTTCTTGATAGCTTGGAAGGTGCTGAGGTCGTGCATAAACTCAGGGAAAAAGAGCTGTTGGAGTTTGAATGCAAGAATCTCCAAATAAGGCAGCTTGGTGTTAATGGGGATCCTCCTGATCCTATGATGGCTGGTGCATGATATGAACTTGTAGAAATCCTCTTGAATGAATATAATGTCTTCTGGAAGTCTTGGACTGATCTTATTGTCTTCTGGTCGGAGTTGGTTTGGTTGGAAATGATCAAACCGAAAGATTGTCCAATCTTGCCATAAATAGCTCCGGTTTGATTTAAGTGACTCTTCATTGAACCAACTGATCTCATGGGTTCTGGTGTAGCTAAGGACTTCTTGAATACCTCCTGATTGGTTGAAATGATCTCCTGGACGCCAATGTCTGGTTTGAAGCTGATTGACCTGGTTAGCTTCCAATTGAGGCAGGTGTAGAACTGGTTTGACCGGTTTTGGCATATTGGGCATAACTCCTAATTTCCGTGGCCATTTCTCCTGATATTGGGCTTTCTGGAAAGATGAGAGATTCCTCTTGAATCCTATGATCGGCTTTGGTTCAGGCCTCTCCTTCATTGGGCTTGAATTTCCTTCAAAAGTCGGGTACTCGCAGATGGATGGGCTGGGGAACCTCCGGTTTGTACAATTCATAACTCCTTGGTCCAGTAAGCTTTTCTGGATATTCCAATTGGGCTGGACTCCGTCTTGAGTGTAGAATCCATTAAAATTTGTTTCACTCCAAAACTCCTTTTGGTTGTCGAGATATACGCCGTGGACTGGACCTATGTCACTGGTACCTCCAAAGTGGCCGGTTTGGACTGCTTGGTTGACCTCCGGTTCAGCTACTGGTTTGATGACCACATCAGCAAGCTAGGACCTACAAACCTTACGGCTCCTAGCTAGCTGGGGGGCTAACTGTTGGGGTCAAAATCGGTCAAGACGAAATCGATGTCCGAAAGTCTCGGAAAAACATGAAAAATGTTAGAGCAACCTCGAGAGACTAATTGTTAATCGAGAAACCTTAGAAAAATATTAAGTTCGAGATTCATCGTCTCGAAATCAACTGCTAGAAACATTTTCTACACAAGGAAAAACCTACGGAAAACTAAAAACGCAAAAACACGCACACGCCGAAGGAACCGAGCAGCCGACTCCGGACGTGGCCGTGGCCGCCGGGCGGCTAGCCCCGTGCTGGCCGTGGCCGGCGGCGGCTAGCGCCCGTGCTGGCCGTGGTCGCCGGGCGGCTAGCCCCGTGCTGGCCGTGGCCGCCGGCGGTTAGCGCCCGTGCTGGCCGTGGTCGCCGGGCGGCTAGCCCCGTGCTGGTTCGGATCGTCGGACGGCTAGTTTTCGTGCGTAAGTTCTAGACCTCCGGGTCGCCAGAAATCCGTGTTTTGCGACTTTCCGAGATCCCGCAAACAAAACTCCTTTTCCTGCTCCAAGATTTCCAAGAACCCATAAGACGTCAACGGACAGGAAGACTTCGTATAAAACGGTGATGGTTATCTTAAAACACCATTCGCCTCAGCAATGGATCGAAGATCTTCCGAAAGACTCGGCATCCAAGTAGGAGCATTCTTTCAAAGAAATCGTAGAAAACAGCGGAAGTCCGGAAGACGGCCCGAAAGGGACCAAACCCGATCGGACGACCCGTTTACGATTTTAGTAGATAGATGCGACGGTTTGCAATTATCTTCACATAACAAGATAAATGTTAAACTTCCGAAAAGATAAATGTCAACTTTCCCGAAAAGATAAATGTCAACTTTCCCGATAAACACGAAAGCCGACGAAAATAGAAAAAGTCCAGCTCGCGGCAGACTCAGCCCATCAAGAATAGACCGTCATATGGGAGTATATAAGCAAGGCTAGGAGCAGAGGAAGGGGGATCCGAAATCAGAAGAAAGAAACCACTCCAGAGCAATTTACCACTTAAGCGTTTATTTCCTTTTTTAGCGAGCTGCGACTCAACTAGGTAAGATCTAGGTTTTGAGACTAGCGACGATCGACAGCTCTTGCGGCCGAGATCTCGACCTGTTGTCCAAACGCTCTCCGCAGATTCGGAAATAAGATTCTTTCTTTTTGCTCTCTTTATTTTATGCATTTATTCCCAAACTAGACTCGTATTAACTTTGTCGTGCGTGGCCCAGCAGATAGCCGGGATCCTCGGGGAAAACTAGGTCAACTTAGTTTTCCTACGTTTAAACTTAACTAAAATCGACAGTGCGAATTTCGGTTCCCACAAAGATAATGGCATATGTTCGAACATGCTAATCTGGAATCATCTGGATAGAAAGTGTGATATCTTCTTATTCACAACTCCTATGAGATTTATTCAACTTCCTGGTTATTCTCCACTGATTAGTGGATCCCAATCAAGCTTCTTATATATTGGTTCATCCTGGTTTGATAAGAATCATGAAGATAATGGCATATGTCCGAACAGGCTAATCTGGAATCATCTGGATAGAAGGTGGGATATCTTCTTGCTCACAACACTTATGAGATTTATTTAACTTCCTGGTTATTCTCCACTGAATAGTGGTTCCAAGTAAAGCTTCTTAGATCGTGGTTCATCCTGGTTTGATAAGAATCATGAAGATAATGGCATATGTCCGAACAGTCTAATCTGGAATCATCTGGATAGAAGGTGGGATATCTTCTTGCTCACAACACTTATGAGATTTATTCAACTTCCTGGTTATTCTCCACTGATTAGTGGTTCCAAATAAAGCTTCTTAGATCATGGTTCGTCCTCGTTTGATAAAAATCTTTAAGATATTGCCATATGTCCGAACAGGCTAATCTGGAATCATCTGGATAGAAGGTGGTATATCTTCTTCCTCACAACTCATATGAGATTTATTTAACTTCCTGGTTATTCTCCACTGAATAGTGGTTCCAAATAAAGCTTCTTATATCGTGGTTCATCCTGGTTTGATAAGAATCATGAAGATAATGGCATATGTCCGAACAGTCTAATCTGGAATCATCTGGATAGAAGGTGGGATATCTTCTTGCTCACAACACTTATGAGATTTATTCAACTTCCTGGTTATTCTCCACAGATTACTGGTTCCAAATAAAGCTTCTTAGATTGTGGTTCATCCTGGTTTGATAAGAATCATGAAGATATTGCCATATGTCCGAGCAGGCTAATCTGGAATCATCTGGATAGAAAGTGGGATATCTTCTTACTCAAAACTCCTATGAGATTTATTCAACTTCCTGGGTATTCTCCACTGATTAGTGGTTCCAAATAAAGCTTCTTAGATCGTGGTTCATCTTGGTTTGATAAGAATCATGAAGATAATGGCATATGTCCGAACAGACTAATCTGGAATCATCTGGATAGAAGGTGGGATATCTTCTTGCTCACAATACTTATGAGATTTATTCAACTTCCTGGTTATTCTCAACTGATTAGTGGTTCCAAATAAAGCTTCTTAGATCTTGGTTCATCCTGGTTTGATAATAATCATGAAGATATTGTCATATGTCCGAATAAGTTAATCTGGAATCATCTGGATAAAAAGTGGGATATCTTCTTATTCACAACTCCTATGAGATTTATTCAACTTCCTGGTTATTCTCCACTGATTAGTGGTTCCAAATAAATCTTCTTAGATCGTGGTTCATCCTGGTTTGATAAGAATCATGAAGATAATGGCATATGTCCGAACAGGCTAATCTGGAATCATTTGGATAGAAGGTGGGATATCTTCTTGCTCACAATACTTATGAGATTTATTCAACTTCCTGGTTATTCTCAACTGATTAGTGGTTCCAAATAAAGCTTCTTAGATCTTGGTTCATCCTGGTTTGATAAGAATCATGAAGATATTGCCATATTTCCGAACAGGCTAATCTGGAATCATCTGGATAGAAAGTAGGATATCTTCTTAATCACAACTCCTATGAGATTTATTCAACTTCCTGGTTATTCTCCACTGATTAGTGGTTCCAAATAAAGCTTCTTAGATCGTGGTTCATCCTGGTTTGATAAGAATCATAAAGATAATGGCATATGTCCGAACAGGCTAATCTGGATTCATTTGGATAGAAGGTGGGATATCTTCTTGCTCACAACACTTATGAGATTTATTCAACTTCCTGGTTATCCTCCACTGATTAGTGGTTCCAAATAAAGCTTCTTAGATCGTGGTTCATCCTGGTTTGATAAGAATCATGAAGATAATGGCATATGTCCCACCAAACTAATCTGGAATCATCTAGATAAAAGGTGGGATATCTTCTTACTCACAACACTTATGAGATTTATTCAACTTCCTGGTTATTCTCCACTGATTAGTGGTTCCAAATAAAGCTTCTAAGATCGTGGTTCATCCTGGTTTGATAAGAATCATGAAGATAATGGCATATGTCCGAACAGGCTAATCTGGAATCATCTGGGTAGAAAGTGGGATATCTTCTTACTCACAACTCCTATGAAATTTATTCAACTTCCTGGTTATTCTCCACTGATTAGTGGTTCCCAATCAAGCTTCTTACATATTGGTTCATCCTGGTTGGATAAGAAACATGAAGATATTTCCATATGTCCGAACAGGCTAATCTGGAATCATCTGGATAGAAAGTGGGATATATTCTTACTCACAACTCGTATGACATTTATTCAACTTCCTGGTTATTCTCCACTGATTAGTGGTTCCAAATAAAGCTTCTTAGATCGTGGTTCATCTTGGTTTGATAAGAATCATGAAGATAATGGCATATGTCCGAAATAACTAATCTGGAATCATCTGGATAGAAGGTGGGATATCTTCTTGCTCACAATACTTATGAGATTTATTCAACTTCCTGGTTATTCTCAACTGATTAGTGGTTCCAAATAAAGCTTCTTAGATCTTGGTTCATCCTGGTTTGATAATAATCATGAAGATATTGCCATATGTCCGAATAGGCTAATCTGGAATCATCTGGATAGAAAGTGGGATATCTTCTTATTCACAACTCCTATGAGATTTATTCAACTTCCTGGTTATTCTCCACTGATTATTGGTTCCAAATAAAGCTTCTTAGATCGTGGTTCATCCTGGTTTGATAAGAATCATGAAGATAATAGCATATGTCCGAACAGGCTAATCTGGAATCATTTGGATAGAAGGTGGGATATCTTCTTGCTCACAATACTTATGAGATTTATTCAACTTCCTGGTTTTTCTCAACTGATTAGTGGTTCCAAATAAATCTTCTTAGATCTTGGTTCATCCTGGTTTGATAAGAATCATGAAGATATTGCCATATGTCCGAACAGGCTAATCTGGAATCATCTGGATAGAAAGTGGGATATCTTCTTAATCACAACTCCTATGAGATTTATTCAACTTCCTGGTTATTCTCCACTGATTAGTGGTTCCAAATAAAGCTTCTTAGATCGTGGTTCATCCTGGTTTGATAAGAATCATGAAGATATTGCCATATTTCCGAACAGGCTAATCTGGAATCATCTGGATAGAAAGTAGGATATCTTCTTAATCACAACTCCTATGAGATTTATTCAACTTCCTGGTTATTCTCCACTGATTAGTGGTTCCAAATAAAGCTTCTTAGATCGTGGTTCATCCTGGTTTGATAAGAATCATAAAGATAATGGCATATGTCCGAACAGGCTAATCTGGAATCATTTGGATAGAAGGTGGGATATCTTCTTGCTCACAACACTTATGAGATTTATTCAACTTCATGGTTATTCTCCACTGATTAGTGGTTCCAAATAAAGCTTCTTAGATCGTGGTTCATCCTGGTTTGATAAGAATCATGAAGATAATGGCATATGTCCGAACAGGCTAATCTGGAATCATCTGGGTAGAAAGTGGGATATCTTCTTACTCACAACTCCTATGAGATTTATTCAACTTCCTGGTTATTCTCCACTGATTAGTGGTTCCAAATAAAGCTTCTTAGATCGTGGTTCATCCTGGTTTGATAAGAATCATAAAGATAATGGCATATGTCCGAACAGGCTAATCTGGATTCATTTGGATAGAAGGTGGGATATCTTCTTGCTCACAACACTTATGAGATTTATTCAACTTCATGGTTATTCTCCACTGATTAGTGGTTCCAAATAAAGCTTCTTAGATCGTGGTTCATCCTGGTTTGATAAGAATCATGAAGATATTGCCATATTTCCGAACAGGCTAATCTGGAATCATCTGGATAGAAAGTAGGATATCTTCTTAATCACAACTCCTATGAGATTTATTCAACTTCCTGGTTATTCTCCACTGATTAGTGGTTCCAAATAAAGCTTCTTAGATCGTGGTTCATCCTGGTTTGATAAGAATCATAAAGATAATGGCATATGTCCGAACAGGCTAATCTGGATTCATTTGGATAGAAGGTGGGATATCTTCTTGCTCACAACACTTATGAGATTTATTCAACTTCCTGGTTATCCTCCACTGATTAGTGGTTCCAAATAAAGCTTCTTAGATCGTGGTTCATCCTGGTTTGATAAGAATCATGAAGATAATGGCATATGTCCCACCAAACTAATCTGGAATCATCTAGATAAAAGGTGGGATATCTTCTTACTCACAACACTTATGAGATTTATTCAACTTCCTGGTTATTCTCCACTGATTAGTGGTTCCAAATAAAGCTTCTAAGATCGTGGTTCATCCTGGTTTGATAAGAATCATGAAGATAATGGCATATGTCCGAACAGGCTAATCTGGAATCATCTGGGTAGAAAGTGGGATATCTTCTTACTCACAACTCCTATGAAATTTATTCAACTTCCTGGTTATTCTCCACTGATTAGTGGTTCCCAATCAAGCTTCTTACATATTGGTTCATCCTGGTTGGATAAGAATCATGAAGATATTTCCATATGTCCGAACAGGCTAATCTGGAATCATCTGGATAGAAAGTGGGATATATTCTTACTCACAACTCGTATGACATTTATTCAACTTCCTGGTTATTCTCCACTGATTAGTGGTTCCAAATAAAGCTTCTTAGATCGTGGTTCATCTTGGTTTGATAAGAATCATGAAGATAATGGCATATGTCCGAAATAACTAATCTGGAATCATCTGGATAGAAGGTGGGATATCTTCTTGCTCACAATACTTATGAGATTTATTCAACTTCCTGGTTATTCTCAACTGATTAGTGGTTCCAAATAAAGCTTCTTAGATCTTGGTTCATCCTGGTTTGATAATAATCATGAAGATATTGCCATATGTCCGAATAGGCTAATCTGGAATCATCTGGATAGAAAGTGGGATATCTTCTTATTCACAACTCCTATGAGATTTATTCAACTTCCTGGTTATTCTCCACTGATTATTGGTTCCAAATAAAGCTTCTTAGATCGTGGTTCATCCTGGTTTGATAAGAATCATGAAGATAATAGCATATGTCCGAACAGGCTAATCTGGAATCATTTGGATAGAAGGTGGGATATCTTCTTGCTCACAATACTTATGAGATTTATTCAACTTCCTGGTTTTTCTCAACTGATTAGTGGTTCCAAATAAATCTTCTTAGATCTTGGTTCATCCTGGTTTGATAAGAATCATGAAGATATTGCCATATGTCCGAACAGGCTAATCTGGAATCATCTGGATAGAAAGTGGGATATCTTCTTAATCACAACTCCTATGAGATTTATTCAACTTCCTGGTTATTCTCCACTGATTAGTGGTTCCAAATAAAGCTTCTTAGATCGTGGTTCATCCTGGTTTGATAAGAATCATGAAGATATTGCCATATTTCCGAACAGGCTAATCTGGAATCATCTGGATAGAAAGTAGGATATCTTCTTAATCACAACTCCTATGAGATTTATTCAACTTCCTGGTTATTCTCCACTGATTAGTGGTTCCAAATAAAGCTTCTTAGATCGTGGTTCATCCTGGTTTGATAAGAATCATAAAGATAATGGCATATGTCCGAACAGGCTAATCTGGAATCATTTGGATAGAAGGTGGGATATCTTCTTGCTCACAACACTTATGAGATTTATTCAACTTCATGGTTATTCTCCACTGATTAGTGGTTCCAAATAAAGCTTCTTAGATCGTGGTTCATCCTGGTTTGATAAGAATCATGAAGATAATGGCATATGTCCGAACAGGCTAATCTGGAATCATCTGGGTAGAAAGTGGGATATCTTCTTACTCACAACTCCTATGAGATTTATTCAACTTCCTGGTTATTCTCCACTGATTAGTGGTTCCCAATCAAGCTTCTTACATATTGGTTCATCCTGGTTGGATAAGAATCATGAAGATATTACCATATGTCCGAACAGGCTAATCTGGAATCATCTGGATAGAAAGTGGGATATATTCTTACTCACAACTCGTATGACATTTATTCAACTTCCTGGTTATTCTCCACTGATTATTGGTTCCAAATAAAGCTTCTTAGATCGTGGTTCATCTTGGTTTGATAAGAATCATGAAGATAATGGCATATGTCCGAACAGACTAATCTGGAATCATCTGGATAGAAGGTGGGATATCTTCTTGCTCACAATACTTATGAGATTTATTCAACTTCCTGGTTATTCTCTACTGATTAGTGGTTCCAAATAAAGCTTCTTAGATCTTGGTTCATCCTGGTTTAATAATAATCATGAAGATATTGCCATACGTCCGAACATGCTAATCTGGAATCATCTGGATAGAAAGTGGGATATCTTCTTATTCACAACTCCAATGAGATTTATTCAAATTCCTGGTTATTCTCCACTGATTAGTGGTTCCCAATCAAGCTTCTTACATATTGGTTCATCCTGGTTGGATAAGAATCATGAAGCTATTGCCATAGGTCCGAACATGCTAATCTGGAATCATCTGGATAGAAAGTGGGATATCTTCTTACTCACAACTCGTATGAGATTTATTTAACTTCCTGGTTATTCTCCACTGAATAGTGGTTCCAAATAAAGGTTGTTAGATCATGGTTCATCCTGGTTTGATAAGAATCATGAAGATAATGGCATATGTCCGAACAGGCTAATCTGGAATCATCTGGATAGAAAGTGGGATATATTCTTACTCACAACTTGTATGACATTTATTCAACTTCCTGGTTATTCTCAACTGATTATTGGTTCCAAATAAAGCTTCTTAGATCTTGGTTCATCCTGGTTTGATAAGAATCATGAAGATATTGCCATATGTCCGAACAGGCTAATCTGGAATCATCTGGATAGAAAGTGGGATATCTTCTTAATCACAACTCCTATGAGATTTATTCAACTTCCTGGTTATTCTCCACTGATTAGTGGTTCCAAATAAAGCTTCTTAGATCGTGGTTCATCCTGGTTTGATAAGAATCATGAAGATAATGGCATATGTCCGAACAGGCTAATCTGGAATCATTTGGGTAGAAGGTGGGATATCTTCTTGCTCACAATACTTATGAGATTTATTCAACTTCCTTGTTATTCTCCACTGATTAGTGGTTCCAAATAAAGCTTCTTAGATCGTGGTTCATCCTGGTTTGATAAGAATCATGAAGATAATGGCATATGTCCCAACAAACTAATCTGGAATCATCTGGATAAAAGGTGGGATATCTTCTTGCTCACAATACTTATGAGATTTATTCAACTCCTGGTTATTCTCCACTGATTAGTGGTTCCAAATAAAGCTTCTTAGATCGTGGTTCATCCTGGTTTGATAAGAATCATGAAGATATTGCCATACGTCCGAACATGCTAATCTGGAATCATCTGGATAGAAAGTGGGATATCTTCTTATTCACAACTCCAATGAGATTTATTCAACTTCCTGGTTATTCTCCACTGATTAGTGGTTCCCAATCAAGCTTCTTACATATTGGTTCATCCTGGTTGGATAAGAATCATGAAGATATTACCATATGTCCGAACATGCTAATCTGGAATCATCTGGATAGAAAGTGGGATATATTCTTACTCACAACTCGTATGACATTTATTCAACTTCCTGGTTATTCTCAACTGATTATTGGTTCCAAATAAAGCTTCTTAGATCTTGGTTCATCCTGGTTTGATAAGAATCATGAAGATATTGCCATATGTCCGAACATGCTAATCTGGAATCATCTGGATAGAAAGTGGGATATCTTCTTAATCACAACTCCTATGAGATTTATTCAACTTCCTGGTTATTCTCCACTGATTAGTGGTTCAAAATAAAGCTTCTTAGATCGTGGTTCATCCTGGTTTGATAAGAATCATGAAGATAATGGCATATGTCCGAACAGGCTAATCTGGAATCATTTGGATAGAAGGTGGGATATCTTCTTGCTCACAACACTTATGAGATTTATTCAACTTCCTTGTTATTCTCCACTGATTAGTGCTTCCAAATAAAGCTTCTTAGATCGTGGTTCATCCTGGTTTGATAAGAATCATGAAGATAATGGCATATGTCCCAACAAACTAATCTGGAATCATCTGGATAAAAGGTGGGATATCTTCTTGCTCACAACACTTATGAGATTTATTCATTTTCCTGGTTATTCTCCACTGATTAGTGGTTCCAAATAAAGCTTCTTAGATCGTGGTTCATCCTGGTTTGATAAGAATCATGAAGATAATGGAATATGTCCGAACAGGCTAATCTGGAATCATCTGGGTAGAAAGTGGGATATCTTCTTACTCACAACTCCTATGAGATTTATTCAACTTCCTGGTTATTCTCCACTGATTAGTGGTTCCCAATCAAGCTTCTTACATATTGGTTCATCCTGGTTGGATAAGAATCATGAAGATATTACCATATGTCCGAACAGGCTAATCTGGAATCATCTGGATAGAAAGTGGGATATATTCTTACTCACAACTCGTATGACATTTATTCAACTTCCTGGTTATTCTCCACTGATTAGTGGTTCCAAATAAAGCTTCTTAGATCGTGGTTCATCTTGGTTTGATAAGAATCATGAAGATAATGGCATATGTCCGAACAGACTAATCTGGAATCATCTGGATAGAAGGTGGGATATCTTCTTGCTCACAATACTTATGAGATTTATTCAACTTCCTGGTTATTCTCAACTGATTAGTGGTTCCAAATAAAGCTTCTTAGATCTTGGTTCATCCTGGTTTAATAATAATCATGAAGATATTTCCATACGTCCGAACATGCTAATCTGGAATCATCTGGATAGAAAGTGGGATATCTTCTTATTCACAACTCCAATGAGATTTATTCAACTTCCTGGTTATTCTCCACTGATTAGTGGTTCCCAATCAAGCTTCTTACATATTGGTTCATCCTGGTTGGATAAGAATCAAGCTTCTTACATATTGGTTCATCCTAGTTTGATAAGAATCATGAAGATAATGGCATATGTCCGAACAAGCTAATCTGGAATCATCTGAATAGAAGGTGGGATATCTTCTTGCTCACAACACTTATGAGATTTATTCAACTTCCTGGTTATTCTCCACTGATTAGTAGTTCCAAATAAAGCTTCTTAGATCGTGGTTCATCCTAGTTTGTTAAGAATCATGAAGATAATGGCATATGTCCGAACAGGCTAATCTGGAATCATCTAGATAGAAAGTGGGATATTTTCTTAATCACAACTCCTATGAGATTTATTCAACTTCCTGGTTATTCTCCACTGATTAGTGGTTCCAAATAAAGCTTCTTAGATCGTGGTTCATCCTGGTTTGAAAAGAATCATGAAGATAATGGCATATGTCCGAACAGGCTAATCTGGAATCATTTGGATAGAAGGTGGGATATCTTCTTGCTCACAACACTTATGAGATTTATTCAATTTTCTCGTTATTCTCCACTGATTAGGGGTTCCCAATCAAGCTTGTTACATATTGGTTCATCCTGGTTTGATAAGAATCATGAAGATTTTGCCATATGTCCGAACAGGCTAATCTGGAGTCATCTGGATAGAAAGTGGGATATCTTCTTAATCACAACTCCTATGAGATTTATTCAACTTCCTGGTTATTCTCCACTGATTAGTGGTTCTAAATAAAGCTTCTTAGATCGTGGTTCATCCTGGTTTGATAAGAATCATGAAGATAATGGCATATGTCCGAACAGGCTAATCTGGAATCATTTGGATAGAAGGTGGGATATCTTCTTGCTCACAATACTTATGAGATTTATTCAACTTTCTCGTTATTCTCCACTGATTAGGGGTTCCAAATAGAGCTTCTTAGATCGTGTTTCATCATGTTTTGATAAGAATCATGAAGATAATGGCATATGTCTGAACAAGCTAATCTGGAATCATCTGGATAGAAGGTGGGATATCTTCTTGCTCACAACACTTATGAGATTTATTCAACTTCCTGGTTATTCTCCACTGATTAGTAGTTCCAAATAAAGCTTCTTAGATCGTGGTTCATCCTGGTTTGTTAAGAATCATGAAGATAATGGCATATGTCCGAACAGGCTAATCTGGAATCATCTGGATAGAAAGTGGGATATCTTCTTAATCACAACTCCTATGAGATTTATTCAACTTCCTGGTTATTCTCCACTGATTAGTGGTTCCAAAATGAAGCTTCTTAGATAGTGTTTCATCCTGGTTTGACAAGAATCATGAAGATAATGGCATATGTCCGAACATGCTAATCTGGAATCATTTGGATAGAAGGTGGGATATCTTCTTGCTCACAACACTTATGAGATTTATTCAACTTCCTGGTTATTCTCCACTGATTAGTGGTTCCAAATAAAGCTTCTTAGATCGTGGTTCATCCTGGTTTGATAAGAATCATAAAGATAATGGCATATGTCCGAACAAGCTAATCTGGAATCATATGGATAGAAGGTGGGATATCTTCTTGCTCACAACACTTATGAAATTTATTCAACTTCCTGGTTATTCTCCACTGATTAGTAGTTCCAAATAAAGCTTCTTAGATCGTGGTTCATCCTGGTTTGATAAGAATCATGAAGATAATGGCATATGTCCGAACAAGCTAATGTGGAATCATCTGGATAGAAAGTGGGATATCATCTTACTCACAACTCTTATGAGATTTATTCAACTTCCTGGTTATTCTCCACTGATTAGTGGTTCCCAATCAAGCTTCTTACATATTGGTTCATCCTGGTTGGATAAGAATCATGAAGATATTACCATATGTCCGAACAGGCTAATCTGGAATCATCTGGATAGAAAGTGGGATATATTCTTACTCACAACTCGTATGACATTTATTCAACTTCCTGGTTATTCTCCACTGATTAGTGGTTCCAAATAAAGCTTGTTAGATCGTGGTTCATCTTGGATTGATAAGAATCATGAAGATAATGGCATATGTCCGAACAGACTAATCTGGAATCATCTGGATAGAAGGTGGGATATCTTCTTGCTCACAACACTTATGAGATTTATTCAACTTCCTAGTTATTCTCCACTGATTAGTGGTTCCAAATAAAGCTTCTTAGATCGTGGTTCATCCTGGTTTGTTAAGAATCATGAAGATAATGGCATATGTCCGAACAGGCTAATCTGGAATCATCTGGATAGAAAGTGGGATATCTTCTTAATCACAACTCCTATGAGATTTATTCAACTTCCTGGTTATTCTCCACTGATTAGGGGTTCCAAATAAAGCTTCTTAGATCGTGGTTCATCCTGGTTTGATAAGAATCATGAAGATAATGGCATATGTCCGAACAAGCTAATCTGGAATCATCTGGATAGAAGGTGGGATATCTTCTTGCTCACAACACTTATGAGATTTATTCAACTTCCTGGTTATTCTCCACTGATTAGTAGTTCCAAATAAAGCTTCTTAGATTGTGGTTCATCCTGGTTTGTTAAGAATCATGAAGATAATGGCATATGTCCGAACAGGCTAATCTGGAATCATCTGGATAGAAAGTGGGATATCTTCTTAATCACAACTCCTATGAGATTTATTCAACTTCCTGGTTATTCTCCACTGATTAGTGGTTCCAAATAAAGCTTCTTAGATTGTGGTTCATCCTGGTTTGACAAGAATCATGAAGATAATGGCATATGTCCGAACAGGCTAATCTGGAATCATTTGGATAGAAGGTGGGATATCTTCTTGCTCACAACACTTATGAGATTTATTCAACTTTCTGGTTATTCTCCACTGATTAGGGGTTCCAAATAAAGCTTCTTAGATCGTGGTTCATCCTAGTTTGATAAGAATCATGAAGATAATGGCATATGTCCGAACAAGCTAATCTGGAATCATCTGAATAGAAGGTGGGATATCTTCTTGCTCACAACACTTATGAGATTTATTCAACTTCCTGGTTATTCTCCACTGATTAGTAGTTCCAAATAAAGCTTCTTAGATCGTGGTTCATCCTAGTTTGTTAAGAATCATGAAGATAATGGCATATGTCCGAACAGGCTAATCTGGAATCATCTAGATAGAAAGTGGGATATTTTCTTAATCACAACTCCTATGAGATTTATTCAACTTCCTGGTTATTCTCCACTGATTAGTGGTTCCAAATAAAGCTTCTTAGATCGTGGTTCATCCTGGTTTGAAAAGAATCATGAAGATAATGGCATATGTCCGAACAGGCTAATCTGGAATCATTTGGATAGAAGGTGGGATATCTTCTTGCTCACAACACTTATGAGATTTATTCAATTTTCTCGTTATTCTCCACTGATTAGGGGTTCCCAATCAAGCTTGTTACATATTGGTTCATCCTGGTTTGATAAGAATCATGAAGATTTTGCCATATGTCCGAACAGGCTAATCTGGAGTCATCTGGATAGAAAGTGGGATATCTTCTTAATCACAACTCCTATGAGATTTATTCAACTTCCTGGTTATTCTCCACTGATTAGTGGTTCTAAATAAAGCTTCTTAGATCGTGGTTCATCCTGGTTTGATAAGAATCATGAAGATAATGGCATATGTCCGAACAGGCTAATCTGGAATCATTTGGATAGAAGGTGGGATATCTTCTTGCTCACAATACTTATGAGATTTATTCAACTTTCTCGTTATTCTCCACTGATTAGGGGTTCCAAATAGAGCTTCTTAGATCGTGTTTCATCATGTTTTGATAAGAATCATGAAGATAATGGCATATGTCTGAACAAGCTAATCTGGAATCATCTGGATAGAAGGTGGGATATCTTCTTGCTCACAACACTTATGAGATTTATTCAACTTCCTGGTTATTCTCCACTGATTAGTAGTTCCAAATAAAGCTTCTTAGATCGTGGTTCATCCTGGTTTGTTAAGAATCATGAAGATAATGGCATATGTCCGAACAGGCTAATCTGGAATCATCTGGATAGAAAGTGGGATATCTTCTTAATCACAACTCCTATGAGATTTATTCAACTTCCTGGTTATTCTCCACTGATTAGTGGTTCCAAAATGAAGCTTCTTAGATAGTGTTTCATCCTGGTTTGACAAGAATCATGAAGATAATGGCATATGTCCGAACATGCTAATCTGGAATCATTTGGATAGAAGGTGGGATATCTTCTTGCTCACAACACTTATGAGATTTATTCAACTTCCTGGTTATTCTCCACTGATTAGTGGTTCCAAATAAAGCTTCTTAGATCGTGGTTCATCCTGGTTTGATAAGAATCATAAAGATAATGGCATATGTCCGAACAAGCTAATCTGGAATCATCTGGATAGAAGGTGGGATATCTTCTTGCTCACAACACTTATGAAATTTATTCAACTTCCTGGTTATTCTCCACTGATTAGTAGTTCCAAATAAAGCTTCTTAGATCGTGGTTCATCCTGGTTTGATAAGAATCATGAAGATAATGGCATATGTCCGAACAAGCTAATGTGGAATCATCTGGATAGAAAGTGGGATATCATCTTACTCACAACTCTTATGAGATTTATTCAACTTCCTGGTTATTCTCCACTGATTAGTGGTTCCCAATCAAGCTTCTTACATATTGGTTCATCCTGGTTGGATAAGAATCATGAAGATATTACCATATGTCCGAACAGGCTAATCTGGAATCATCTGGATAGAAAGTGGGATATATTCTTACTCACAACTCGTATGACATTTATTCAACTTCCTGGTTATTCTCCACTGATTAGTGGTTCCAAATAAAGCTTGTTAGATCGTGGTTCATCTTGGATTGATAAGAATCATGAAGATAATGGCATATGTCCGAACAGACTAATCTGGAATCATCTGGATAGAAGGTGGGATATCTTCTTGCTCACAACACTTATGAGATTTATTCAACTTCCTGGTTATTCTCCACTGATTAGTGGTTCCAAATAAAGCTTCTTAGATCGTGGTTCATCCTGGTTTGATAAGAATCATGAAGATAATGGCATATGTCCGAACAGGCTAATCTGGAATCATCTGGATAGAAAGTGGGATATCTTCTTAATCACAACTCCTATGAGATTTATTCAACTTCCTGGTTATTCTCCACTGATTAGGGGTTCCAAATAAAGCTTCTTAGATCGTGGTTCATCCTGGTTTGATAAGAATCATGAAGATAATGGCATATGTCCGAACAAGCTAATCTGGAATCATCTGGATAGAAGGTGGGATATCTTCTTGCTCACAACACTTATGAGATTTATTCAACTTCCTGGTTATTCTCCACTGATTAGTAGTTCCAAATAAAGCTTCTTAGATTGTGGTTCATCCTGGTTTGTTAAGAATCATGAAGATAATGGCATATGTCCGAACAGGCTAATCTGGAATCATCTGGATAGAAAGTGGGATATCTTCTTAATCACAACTCCTATGAGATTTATTCAACTTCCTGGTTATTCTCCACTGATTAGTGGTTCCAAATAAAGCTTCTTAGATTGTGGTTCATCCTGGTTTGACAAGAATCATGAAGATAATGGCATATGTCCGAACAGGCTAATCTGGAATCATTTGGATAGAAGGTGGGATATCTTCTTGCTCACAACACTTATGAGATTTATTCAACTTTCTGGTTATTCTCCACTGATTAGGGGTTCCAAATAAAGCTTCTTAGATCGTGGTTCATCCTAGTTTGATAAGAATCATGAAGATAATGGCATATGTCCGAACAAGCTAATCTGGAATCATCTGAATAGAAGGTGGGATATCTTCTTGCTCACAACACTTATGAGATTTATTCAACTTCCTGGTTATTCTCCACTGATTAGTAGTTCCAAATAAAGCTTCTTAGATCGTGGTTCATCCTAGTTTGTTAAGAATCATGAAGATAATGGCATATGTCCGAACAGGCTAATCTGGAATCATCTAGATAGAAAGTGGGATATTTTCTTAATCACAACTCCTATGAGATTTATTCAACTTCCTGGTTATTCTCCACTGATTAGTGGTTCCAAATAAAGCTTCTTAGATCGTGGTTCATCCTGGTTTGAAAAGAATCATGAAGATAATGGCATATGTCCGAACAGGCTAATCTGGAATCATTTGGATAGAAGGTGGGATATCTTCTTGCTCACAACACTTATGAGATTTATTCAATTTTCTCGTTATTCTCCACTGATTAGGGGTTCCCAATCAAGCTTGTTACATATTGGTTCATCCTGGTTTGATAAGAATCATGAAGATTTTGCCATATGTCCGAACAGGCTAATCTGGAGTCATCTGGATAGAAAGTGGGATATCTTCTTAATCACAACTCCTATGAGATTTATTCAACTTCCTGGTTATTCTCCACTGATTAGTGGTTCTAAATAAAGCTTCTTAGATCGTGGTTCATCCTGGTTTGATAAGAATCATGAAGATAATGGCATATGTCCGAACAGGCTAATCTGGAATCATTTGGATAGAAGGTGGGATATCTTCTTGCTCACAATACTTATGAGATTTATTCAACTTTCTCGTTATTCTCCACTGATTAGGGGTTCCAAATAGAGCTTCTTAGATCGTGTTTCATCATGTTTTGATAAGAATCATGAAGATAATGGCATATGTCTGAACAAGCTAATCTGGAATCATCTGGATAGAAGGTGGGATATCTTCTTGCTCACAACACTTATGAGATTTATTCAACTTCCTGGTTATTCTCCACTGATTAGTAGTTCCAAATAAAGCTTCTTAGATCGTGGTTCATCCTGGTTTGTTAAGAATCATGAAGATAATGGCATATGTCCGAACAGGCTAATCTGGAATCATCTGGATAGAAAGTGGGATATCTTCTTAATCACAACTCCTATGAGATTTATTCAACTTCCTGGTTATTCTCCACTGATTAGTGGTTCCAAAATGAAGCTTCTTAGATAGTGTTTCATCCTGGTTTGACAAGAATCATGAAGATAATGGCATATGTCCGAACATGCTAATCTGGAATCATTTGGATAGAAGGTGGGATATCTTCTTGCTCACAACACTTATGAGATTTATTCAACTTCCTGGTTATTCTCCACTGATTAGTGGTTCCAAATAAAGCTTCTTAGATCGTGGTTCATCCTGGTTTGATAAGAATCATAAAGATAATGGCATATGTCCGAACAAGCTAATCTGGAATCATCTGGATAGAAGGTGGGATATCTTCTTGCTCACAACACTTATGAAATTTATTCAACTTCCTGGTTATTCTCCACTGATTAGTAGTTCCAAATAAAGCTTCTTAGATCGTGGTTCATCCTGGTTTGATAAGAATCATGAAGATAATGGCATATGTCCGAACAAGCTAATGTGGAATCATCTGGATAGAAAGTGGGATATCATCTTACTCACAACTCTTATGAGATTTATTCAACTTCCTGGTTATTCTCCACTGATTAGTGGTTCCCAATCAAGCTTCTTACATATTGGTTCATCCTGGTTGGATAAGAATCATGAAGATATTACCATATGTCCGAACAGGCTAATCTGGAATCATCTGGATAGAAAGTGGGATATATTCTTACTCACAACTCGTATGACATTTATTCAACTTCCTGGTTATTCTCCACTGATTAGTGGTTCCAAATAAAGCTTGTTAGATCGTGGTTCATCTTGGATTGATAAGAATCATGAAGATAATGGCATATGTCCGAACAGACTAATCTGGAATCATCTGGATAGAAGGTGGGATATCTTCTTGCTCACAACACTTATGAGATTTATTCAACTTCCTGGTTATTCTCAACTGATTAGTGGTTCCAAATAAAGCTTCTTAGATCTTGGTTCATCCTGGTTTGATAATAATTATGAAGATATTGCCATATGTCCGAACAGGCGAATCTGGAATCATCTGGATAGAAAGTGGGATATCTTCTTATTCACAACTCCTATGAGATTTATTCAACTTCCTGGTTATTCTCCACTGATTAGTGGTTCCAAATAAAGCTTCTTAGATCGTGGTTCATCCTGGTTTGAAAAGAATCATGAAGATAATGGCATATGTCCGAACAGGCTAATCTGGAATCATTTGGATAGAAGGTGGGATATCTTCTTGCTCACAACACTTATGAGATTTATTCAATTTTCTCGTTATTCTCCACTGATTAGGGGTTCCCAATCAAGCTTGTTACATATTGGTTCATCCTGGTTTGATAAGAATCATGAAGATTTTGCCATATGTCCGAACATGCTAATCTGGAGTCATCTGGATAGAAAGTGGGATATCTTCTTAATCACAACTCCTATGAGATTTATTCAACTTCCTGGTTATTCTCCACTGATTAGTGGTTCTAAATAAAGCTTCTTAGATCGTGGTTCATCCTGGTTTGATAAGAATCATGAAGATAATGGCATATGTCCGAACAGGCTAATCTGGAATCATTTGGATAGAAGGTGGGATATCTTCTTGCTCACAATACTTATGAGATTTATTCAACTTTCTCGTTATTCTCCACTGATTAGGGGTTCCAAATAGAGCTTCTTAGATCGTGTTTCATCATGTTTTGATAAGAATCATGAAGATAATGGCATATGTCCGAACAAGCTAATCTGGAATCATCTGGATAGAAGGTGGGATATCTTGTTGCTCACAACACTTATGAGATATATTCAACTTCCTGGTTATTCTCCACTGATTAGTAGTTCCAAATAAATCTTCTTAGATCGTGGTTCATCCTGGTTTGTTAAGAATCATGAAGATAATGGCATATGTCCGAACAGGCTAATCTGGAATCATCTGGATAGAAAGTGGGATATCTTCTTAATCACAACTCCTATGAGATTTATTCAACTTCCTGGTTATTCTACACTGATTAGTGGTTCCAAATAAAGCTTCTTAGATCGTGGTTCATCCTGGTTTGACAAGAATCATGAAGATAATGGCATATGTCCGAACAGGCTAATCTGGAATCATTTGGATAGAAGGTGGGATATCTTCTTGCTCACAACACTTATGAGATTTATTCAACTTTCTGGTTATTCTCCACTGATTAGGGGTTCCAAATAAAGCATCTTAGATCGTGGTTCATCCTGGTTTGATAAGAATCATGAAGATAATGGCATATGTCCGAACAAGCTAATCTGGAATCATCTGGATAGAAGGTGGGATATCTTCTTGCTCACAACATTTATGAGATTTATTCAATTTCCTGGTTATTCTCGACAGATTAGTAGTTCCAAATAAAGCTTCTTAGATCGTGGTTCATCCTGGTTAGATAAGAATCATGAAGATAATGGCATATGTCCGAACAGGCTAATCTGGAATCATCTGGATAGAAAGTGGGATATCTTCTTACTCACAACTCTTATGAGATTTATTCAACTTCCTGGTTATTCTCCACTGAGTAGTGGTTCCCAATCAAGCTTCTTACATATTGGTTCATCCTGGTTTGATAAGAATCATGAAGATATTACCATATGTCCGAACAGGCTAATCTGGAATCATCTGGATAGAAAGTGGGATATATTCTTACTCACAACTCGTATGACATTTATTCAACTTCCTGGTTATTCTCCACTGATTAGTGGTTCCAAATAAAGCTTGTTAGATCGTGGTTCATCTTGGATTGATAAGAATCATGAAGATAATGGCATATGTCCGAACAGACTAATCTGGAATCATCTGGATAGAAGGTGGGATATCTTCTTGCTCACAACACTTATGAGATTTATTCAACTTCCTGGTTATTCTCAACTGATTAGTGGTTCCAAATAAAGCTTCTTAGATCTTGGTTCATCCTGGTTTGATAATAATTATGAAGATATTGCCATATGTCCGAACAGGCGAATATGGAATCATCTGGATAGAAAGTGGGATATCTTCTTATTCACAACTCCTATGAGATTTATTCAACTTCCTGGTTATTCTCCACTGATTAGTGGTTCCAAATAAAGCTTTTTATATTGTGGTTCATCCTGGTTTGATAAGAATCATGAAGATAATGGCATATGTCCGAACAGGCTAATCTGGAATCATCTGGATAGAAGGTGGGATATCTTCTTGCTAACAACACTTATGAGATTTATTCAACTTCCTGGTTATTCTCCACTGATTAGTGGTTCCAAATAAAGTTTCTTAGATCGTGGTTCATCCTGGTTTGATAAGAATCATGAAGATATTGCCATATGTCTCAACAGGCTAATCTAGAATCATCTGGATAGAAAGTGGGATATCTTCTTGCTCACAACACTTAATAGATTTATTCAACTTCCTGGTTATTCTCCACTGATTAGTGGTTCCAAATAAAGTTCTTAGATCGTGGTTCATTTTGGTTTGATAAGAATCATGAAGATAATGGCATATGTCCGAACAGGCTAATCTGGAATCATCTGGATAGAAGGTGGGATATCTTCTTGCTCACAACACTTATGAGATTTATTCAACTTCCTGGTTATTCTCCACTGATTAGTGGTTCCAAATAAAGCTTCTTAGATCGTGTTTCATCCTGGTTTGATAATAATCATGAAGATATTGCCATATGTCCGAAAAGGCTAATCTGGAATCATCTGGATAGAAGGTGGGATATCTTCTTGCTCACAACACTTATGAGATTTATTCAACTTCCTGGTTATTCTCCACTGATTAGTGGTTCCAAATAAAGCATCTTAGATCGTGGTTCATCCTGGTTTGATAAGAATCATGAAGATATTGCCATATGTCAAAACAGGCTAATCTGGAATCATCTGGATAGAAAGTGGGATATCTTCTTACTCACAACTCCTATGAGATTTATTCAACTGTCTGGTTATTCTCCACTGATTAGTGGTTCCAAATAAAGCTTCTTACATATTGGTTCATCCTGGTTTGATAAGAATCATGAAGATATTGCCATATGTCCGAACATGCTAATCTGGAATCATCTGGATAGAAAGTGGGATATCTTCTTACTCACAACTCCTATGAGATATATTCAACTTCCTGGTTATTCTCTACTGATTAGTGGTTGGAACCATAAAGCTTCTTCGATCGGGGTTCATCTTGGTTGGATAAGAATCATGAAGATAATGGCATATGTCCGAACAGACTAATCTGGAATCATCTGGATAGAAGGTGGGATATCTTCTTGCTCACAACACTTATGAGATTTATTCAACTTCCTGGTTATTCTCAACTGATTAGTGGTTCCAAATAAAGCTTCTTAGATCTTGGTTCATCCTTGTTTGATAAGAATCATGAAGATATTGCCATATGTCTGAACATGCTAATCCGGAATCATCTGGATAGAACGTGGGATATCTTCTTACTCACAACTCCTATGAGATTTATTCAACTTCCTGGTTATTCTCCACTGATTAGTGGTTCCAAATAAAGCTTCTTAGATCGTGGTTCATCCTGGTTTGATAAGAATCATGAAGATAATGGCATATGTCCGAACAGGCTAATCTGGAATCATCTGGAAAGAAGGTGGGATATCTTCTTGCTCACAAAACTTATGAGATTTATTCAACTTCCTGGTTATTCTCCACTGATTATTGGTTCCAAATAAAGCTTCTTAGATCGTGTTTCATCCTGGTTTGATAATAATCATGAAGATATTGCCATATGTCCGAACAGGCTAATCTGGAATCATCTGGATAGAAGGTGGGATATCTTCTTGCTCACAAAACTTATGAGATTTATTCAACTTCCTGGTTATTCTCCACTGATTATTGGTTCCAAATAAAGCTTCTTAGATCGTGGTTCATCCTGGTTTGTTAAGAATCATGAAGATAATGGCATATGTCCGAACAGGCTAATCTGGAATCATCTGGATAGAAAGTGGGATATCTTCTTAATCACAACTCCTATGAGATTTATTCAACTTCCTGGTTATTCTCCACTGATTAGGGGTTCCAAATAAAGCTTCTTAGATCGTGGTTCATCCTGGTTTGATAAGAATCATGAAGATAATGGCATATGTCCGAACAAGCTAATCTGGAATCATCTGGATAGAAGGTGGGATATCTTCTTGCTCACAACATTTATGAGATTTATTCAATTTCCTGGTTATTCTCGACAGATTAGTAGTTCCAAATAAAGCTTCTTAGATCGTGGTTCATCCTGGTTAGATAAGAATCATGAAGATAATGGCATATGTCCGAACAGGCTAATCTGGAATCATCTGGATAGAAAGTGGGATATCTTCTTACTCACAACTCTTATGAGATTTATTCAACTTCCTGGTTATTCTCCACTGAGTAGTGGTTCCCAATCAAGCTTCTTACATATTGGTTCATCCTGGTTGGATAAGAATCATGAAGATATTACCATATGTCTGAACAGGCTAATCTGGAATCATCTGGATAGAAAGTGGGATATATTCTTACTCACAACTCGTATGACATTTATTCAACTTCCTGGTTATTTTCCACTGATTAGTGGTTCCAAATAAAGCTTCTTAGATCGTGGTTCATCTTGGTTTGATAAGAATCATGAAGATAATGGCATATGTCCGAACAAGTTAATCTGGAATCATCTGGATAGAAGGTGGGATATCTTCTTGCTCACAACACTTATGAGATTTATTCAACTTCCTGGTTATTCTCCACTGATTAGTAGTTCCAAATAAAGCTTCTTAGATCGTGGTTCATCCTGGTTTGTTAAGAATCATGAAGATAATGGCATATGTCCGAACAGGCTAATCTGGAATCATCTGGATAGAAAGTGGGATATCTTCTTGCTCACAACACTTATGAGATTTATTCTACTTTCTGGTTATTCTCCACTGATTAGGGGTCCCAAATAAAGCTTCTTAGATCTTGGTTCATCCTGGTTTGATAAGAATCATGAAGATAATGGCATATGTCCGAACAAGCTAATCTGGAATCATCTGGATAGAAGGTGGGATATCTTCTTGCTCACAACATTTATGAGATTTATTCAATTTCCTGGTTATTCTCGACAGATTAGTAGTTCCAAATAAAGCTTCTTAGATCGTGGTTCATCCTGGTTAGATAAGAATCATGAAGATAATGGCATATGTCCGAACAGGCTAATCTGGAATCATCTGGATAGAAAGTGGGATATCTTCTTACTCACAACTCCTATGAGATTTATTCAACTTCCTGGTTATTCTCCACTGATTAGTGGTTCCCAATCAAGCTTCTTACATATTGGTTCATCCTGGTTGGATAAGAATCATGAAGATATTACCATATGTCTGAACAGGCTAATCTGGAATCATCTGGATAGAAAGTGGGATATATTCTTACTCACAACTCGTATGACATTTATTCAACTTCCTGGTTATTCTCCACTGATTAGTGGTTCCAAATAAAGCTTCTTAGATCGTGGTTCATCTTGGTTTGATAAGAATCATGAAGATAATGGCAAATGTCCGAACAAGTTAATCTGGAATCATCTGGATAGAAGGTGGTATATCTTCTTGCTCACAACACTTATGAGATTTATTCAACTTCCTGGTTATTCTCCACTGATTAGTAGTTCCAAATAAAGCTTCTTAGATCGTGGTTCATCCTGGTTTGTTAAGAATCATGAAGATAATGGCATATGTCCGAACAGGCTAATCTGGAATCATCTGGATAGAAAGTGGATATCTTCTTAATCACAACTCCTATGAGATTTATTCAACTTCCTGGTTATTCTCCACTGATTAGTGGTTCCAAATAAAGCTTCTTAGATCGTGGTTCATCCTGGTTTGACAAGAATCATGAAGATAATGGCATATGTCCGAACAGGCTAATCTGGAATCATTTGGATAGAAGGTGGGATATCTTCTTGCTCACAACACTTATGAGATTTATTCAACTTTCTGGTTATTCTCCACTGATTAGGGGGTCCAAATAAAGCTTCTTAGATCGTGGTTCATCCTGGTTTGATAAGAATCATGAAGATAATGGCATATGTCCGAAAAAGCTAATCTGGAATCATCTGGATAGAAGGTGGGATATCTTCTTGCTCACAACACTTATGAGATTTATTCAAGTTCCTGGTTATTCTCTACTGATTAGTAGTTCCAAATAAAGCTTCTTAGATAGTGGTTCATCCTGGTTTGTTAAGAATCATGAAGATAATGGCATATGTCCGAACAGGTTAATCTGGAATCATCTGGATATAAAGTGGGATATCTTCTTGCTCACAACACTTATGAGATTTATTCTACTTTCTGGTTATTCTCCACTGATTAGGGGTTCCAAATAAAGCTTCTTAGATCGTGGTTCATCCTGGTTTGATAAGAATCATGAAGATAAGGGCATATGTCCGAACAAGCTAATCTGGAATCATCTGGATAGAAGGTGGGATATCTTCTTGCTCACAACACTTATGAGATTTATTCAATTTCCTGGTTATTCTCCACAGATTAGTAGTTCCAAATAAAGCTTCTTAGATCGTGGTTCATCCTGGTTAGATAAGAATCATGAAGATAATGGCATATGTCCGAACAGGCTAATCTGGAATCATCTGGATAGAAAGTGGGATATCTTCTTACTCACAACTCCTATGAGATTTATTCAACTTCCTGGTTATTCTCCACTGATTAGTGGTTCCCAATCAAGCTTCTTACATATTGGTTCATCCTGGTTGGATAAGAATCGTGAAGATATTACCATATGTCTGAACAGGCTCATCTGGAATCATCTGGATAGAAAGTGGGATATATTCTTACTCACAACTCGTATGACATTTATTCAACTTCCTGGTTATTCTCCACTGATTAGTGGTTCCAAATAAAGCTTCTTAGATCGTGGTTCATCTTGGATTGATAAGAATCATGAAGATAATGGCATATGTCCGAACAGACTAATCTGGAATCATCTTGATAGAAGGTGGGATATCTTCTTGCTCACAACACTTATGAGATTTATTCAACTTCCTGGTTATTCTCAACTGATTAGTGGTTCCAAATAAAGCTTCTTAGATCTTGGTTCATCCTGGTTTGATAATAATTATGAAGATATTGCCATATGTCCGAACAGGCGAATCTGGAATCATTTGGATAGAAAGTGGGATATATTCTTATTCACAACTCCGATGAGATTTATTCAACTTCCTGGTTATTCTCCACTGATTAGTGGTTCCAAATAAAGCTTCTTATATTGTGGTTCATCCTGGTTTGATAAGAATCATGAAGATAATTGCATATGTCCGAACAGGCTAATCTGGAATCATCTGGATAGAAGGTGGGATATCTTCTTGCTCACAACACTTATGAGATTTATTCAACTTCCTGGTTATTCTCCACTGATTGGTGGTTCCAAATAAAGCTTCTTAGATCGTGGTTCATCCTGGTTTGATAAGAATCATGAAGATATTACCATATGTCCGAGAAGGCTAATCTGGAATCATCTGGATAGAAGGTGGCATATCTTCTTGCTCACAACACTTATGAGATTTATTCAACTTCCTGGTTATTCTCCACTGATTAGTGGTTCCAAATAAAGCTTCTTAGATCGTGGTTCATCCTGGTTTGATAAGAATCATGAAGTTATTGCCATATGTCCGAACAGGCTAATCTGGAATCATCTGGATAGAAAATGGGATATCTTCTTCCTCACAACTCCTATGAGTTTTATTTAACTTCCTGGTTATTCTCCACTGAATAGTAGTTCCAAATAAAGCTTCTTAGATCGTGGTTCATCCTGGTTTGATAAGAATCATGAAGATAATGGCATATGTCCGAACATGCTAATCTAGAATCATCTTGATAGAAAGTTGGATATCTTCTTACTCACAACTCCTATGAGATTTATTCAACTTCCTGGTTATTCTCCACTGGTTAGTGGTTCCCAATCAAGCTTGTTACATATTGGTTCATCCTGGTTTGATAAGAATCATGAAGCTATTGCCATATGTCCGAACAGGCTAATCAGGAATCATCTGGATAGAAAGTGGGATATATTCTTACTCACAACTCGTATGACATTTATTCAACTTCCTGGTTATTCTCCACTGATTATTGGTTCCAAATAAAGCTTCTTAGATCGTGGTTCATCTTGGTTTGATAAGAATCATGAAGATAATAGCATATGTCCGAACAGACTAATCTGGAATCATCTGGATAGAAGGTAGGATATCTTCTTGCTCACAACACTTATGAGATTTATTCAACTTCCTGGTTATTCTCAACTGATTAGTGGTTCCAAAAAAAGCTTCTTAGATCGTGGTTCATCCTGGTTTGATAAGAATTATGAAGCTATTGCCATATGTCCGAGAAGGCTAATCTGGAATCATCTGGATAAAGGTGGGATATCTTCTTGCTCACAACACTTATGAGATTTATTCAACTTCCTGGTTATTCTCCACTGATTAGTGGTTCCAAATAAAGCTTCTAAGATCGTGGTTCATCCTGGTTTGATAAGAATCATGAAGATATTGCCATATGTCCGAACAAGCTAATCTGGAATCATCTGGATAGAAAGTGGGATATCTTCTTACTCACAACTCCTATGAGATTTATTCAACTTCCTGGTTATTCTCCACTGATTAGTGGTTCTAAATAAAGCTTCTTAGATCGTGGTTCATCCTGGTTTGATAAGAATCATGAAGATAATGTCATATGTCCGAACAGGCTAATCTGGAATCATCTGGATAGAAGGTGGGATATCTTCTTGCTCACAACACTTATGAGATTTATTCAACTTCCTGGTTATTCTCCACTGATTAGTGGTTCCACATAAAGCTTCTTAGATCGTGGTTCATCCTGGTTTGATAAGAATCATGAAGATATTGCCATATGTCCGAGAAGGCTAATCTCGAATCATCTGGATAAAGGTGGGATATCTTCTTGCTCACAACACTTATGAGATTTATTCAACTTCCTGGTTATTCTCCACTGATTAGTGGTTCCAAATAAAGCTTCTAAGATCGTGGTTCATCCTGGTTTGATAAGATTCATGAAGATATTGCCATATGTCCGAACAAGCTAATCTGGAATCATCTGGATAGAAAGTGGGATATCTTCTTACTCACAACTCCTATGAGATTTATTCAACTTCCTGGTTATTCTCCACTGATTAGTGGTTCTAAATAAAGCTTCTTAGATCGTGGTTCATCCTGGTTTGATAAGGATCATGAAGATAATGGCATATGTTCGAACAGGCTAATCTGGAATCATCTGGATAGAAGGTGGGATATCTTTTTGCTCACAACACTTATGAGATTTATTCAACTTCCTGGTTATTCTCCACTGATTAGTGGTTCCAAGTAAAGCTTCTTAGATCGTGGTTCGTTCTGGTTTGATAAAAATCTTGAAGATATTGCCATATGTCCGAACAGGCTAATCTGGAATCATCTGGATAGAAGGTGGGATATCTTCTTGCTCACAACACTTATGAGATTTATTCAACTTCCTGGTTATTCTCCACTGATTGGTGGTTCCAAATAAAGCTTCTTAGATCGTGGTTCATCCTGGTTTGATAAGAATCATGAAGATATTACCATATGTCCGAGAAGGCTAATCTGGAATCATCTGGATAGAAGGTGGCATATCTTCTTGCTCACAACACTTATGAGATTTATTCAACTTCCTGGTTATTCTCCACTGATTAGTGGTTCCAAATAAAGCTTCTTAGATCGTGGTTCATCCTGGTTTGATAAGAATCATGAAGTTATTGCCATATGTCCGAACAGGCTAATCTGGAATCATCTGGATAGAAAATGGGATATCTTCTTCCTCACAACTCCTATGAGTTTTATTTAACTTCCTGGTTATTCTCCACTGAATAGTAGTTCCAAATAAAGCTTCTTAGATCGTGGTTCATCCTGGTTTGATAAGAATCATGAAGATAATGGCATATGTCCGAACATGCTAATCTAGAATCATCTTGATAGAAAGTTGGATATCTTCTTACTCACAACTCCTATGAGATTTATTCAACTTCCTGGTTATTCTCCACTGGTTAGTGGTTCCCAATCAAGCTTGTTACATATTGGTTCATCCTGGTTTGATAAGAATCATGAAGCTATTGCCATATGTCCGAACAGGCTAATCAGGAATCATCTGGATAGAAAGTGGGATATATTCTTACTCACAACTCGTATGACATTTATTCAACTTCCTGGTTATTCTCCACTGATTATTGGTTCCAAATAAAGCTTCTTAGATCGTGGTTCATCTTGGTTTGATAAGAATCATGAAGATAATAGCATATGTCCGAACAGACTAATCTGGAATCATCTGGATAGAAGGTAGGATATCTTCTTGCTCACAACACTTATGAGATTTATTCAACTTCCTGGTTATTCTCAACTGATTAGTGGTTCCAAAAAAAGCTTCTTAGATCGTGGTTCATCCTGGTTTGATAAGAATTATGAAGCTATTGCCATATGTCCGAGAAGGCTAATCTGGAATCATCTGGATAAAGGTGGGATATCTTCTTGCTCACAACACTTATGAGATTTATTCAACTTCCTGGTTATTCTCCACTGATTAGTGGTTCCAAATAAAGCTTCTAAGATCGTGGTTCATCCTGGTTTGATAAGAATCATGAAGATATTGCCATATGTCCGAACAAGCTAATCTGGAATCATCTGGATAGAAAGTGGGATATCTTCTTACTCACAACTCCTATGAGATTTATTCAACTTCCTGGTTATTCTCCACTGATTAGTGGTTCTAAATAAAGCTTCTTAGATCGTGGTTCATCCTGGTTTGATAAGAATCATGAAGATAATGTCATATGTCCGAACAGGCTAATCTGGAATCATCTGGATAGAAGGTGGGATATCTTCTTGCTCACAACACTTATGAGATTTATTCAACTTCCTGGTTATTCTCCACTGATTAGTGGTTCCACATAAAGCTTCTTAGATCGTGGTTCATCCTGGTTTGATAAGAATCATGAAGATATTGCCATATGTCCGAGAAGGCTAATCTCGAATCATCTGGATAAAGGTGGGATATCTTCTTGCTCACAACACTTATGAGATTTATTCAACTTCCTGGTTATTCTCCACTGATTAGTGGTTCCAAATAAAGCTTCTAAGATCGTGGTTCATCCTGGTTTGATAAGATTCATGAAGATATTGCCATATGTCCGAACAAGCTAATCTGGAATCATCTGGATAGAAAGTGGGATATCTTCTTACTCACAACTCCTATGAGATTTATTCAACTTCCTGGTTATTCTCCACTGATTAGTGGTTCTAAATAAAGCTTCTTAGATCGTGGTTCATCCTGGTTTGATAAGGATCATGAAGATAATGGCATATGTTCGAACAGGCTAATCTGGAATCATCTGGATAGAAGGTGGGATATCTTTTTGCTCACAACACTTATGAGATTTATTCAACTTCCTGGTTATTCTCCACTGATTAGTGGTTCCAAGTAAAGCTTCTTAGATCGTGGTTCGTTCTGGTTTGATAAAAATCTTGAAGATATTGCCATATGTCCGAACAGGCTAATCTGGAATCATCTGGATAGAAGGTGGGATATCTTCTTGCTAACAACACTTATGAGATTTATTCAACTTCCTGGTTATTCTCCACTGATTAGTGGTTCCAAATAAAGTTTCTTAGATCGTGGTTCATCTTGGTTTGATAAGAATCATGAAGATATTGCCATATGTCTCAACAGGCTAATCTGGAATCATCTGGATAGAAAGTGGGATATCTTCTTACTCACAACTCCTATGGGATTTATTCAACTTCCTGGTTATTCTCCACTGATTAGTGGTTCCAGATAAAGCTTCTTTGATCGTGTTTCATCTTGGTTTGATAAGAATCATGAAGATAATGTCATATGTCCGAACAGGCTAATCTGGAATCATCTGGATAGAAGGTGGGATATCTTCTTGTTCACAACACCTATGAGATTTATTCAACTTCCTGGTTATTCTCAACTAATTAGTGGTTCCAAATAAAGCTTCTTAGATCGTGGTTCATCCTGGTTTGATAATAATCATGAAGATATTGTCATATGTCCGAACAGGCTAATCAGGAAACATTTGGATAGAAGGTGGGATATCTTCTTGCTCACAACACTTATTAGATTTATTCAACTTCCTGGTTATTATCCACTGATTAGTGGTTCCAAATAAAGTTCTTAGATCGTGGTTCATTTTGGTTTGATAAGAATCATGAAGATAATGGCATATGTTCGAACAGGCTAATCTGGAATCATCTGGATAGAAGGTGGGATATCTTTTTGCTCACAACACTTATGAGATTTATTCAACTTCCTGGTTATTCTCCACTGATTAGTGGTTCCAAATAAAGTTTCTTAGATCGTGGTTCATCCTGGTTTGATAAGAATCATGAAGATATTGCCATATGTCTCAACAGGCTAATCTGGAATCATCTGGATAGAAAGTGGGATATCTTCTTGCTCACAACACTTATTAGATTTATTCAACTTCCTGGTTATTCTCCACTGATTAGTGGTTCCAAATAAAGTTCTTAGATCGTGGTTCATTTTGGTTTGATAAGAATCATGAAGATAATGGCATATGTCCGAACAGGCTAATCTGGAATCATCTGGATAGAAGGTGGTATATCTTCTTGCTCACAACACTTATGAGATTTATTCAACTTCCTGGTTATTCTCCACTGATTAGTGGTTCCAAATAAAGCTTCTTAGATCGTGTTTCATCCTGGTTTGATAATAATCATGAAGATATTGCCATATGTCCGAAAAGGCTAATCTGGAATCATCTGGATAGAAGGTGGGATATCTTCTTGCTCACAACACTTATGAGATTTATTCAACTTCCTGGTTATTCTCCACTGATTAGTAGTTCCAAATAAAGCTTCTTAGATCGTGGTTCATCCTGGTTTGATAAGAATCATGAAGATATTGTCATATGTCAAAACAGGCTAATCTGGAATCATCTGGATAGAAAGTGGGATATCTTCTTACTCACAACTCCTATGAGATTTATTCAACTGTCTGGTTATTCTCCACTGATTAGTGGTTCCAAATAAAGCTTCTTACATATTGGTTCATCCTGGTTTGATAAGAATCATGAAGATATTGCCATATGTCCGAACATGCTAATCTGGAATCATCTGGATAGAAAGTGGGATATCTTCTTACTAACAACTCCTATGAGATATATTCAACTTCCTGGTTATTCTCCACTGATTAGTGGTTGGAACCATAAAGCTTCTTCGATCGGGGTTCATCTTGGTTGGATAAGAATCATGAAGATAATGGCATATGTCCGAACAGGCTAATCCGGAATCATCTGGATAGAACGTGGGATATCTTTTTACTCACAACTCCTATGAGATTTATTCAACTTCCTGGTTATTCTCCACTGATTAGTGGTTCCAAATAAAGCTTCTTAGATCGTGGTTCATCCTGGTTTGATAAGAATCATGAAGATAATGGCATATGTCCGAACAGGCTAATCTGGAATCATCTGGATAGAAGGTGGGATATCTTCTTGCTCACAAAACTTATGAGATTTATTCAACTTCCTGGTTATTCTCCACTGATTATTGGTTCCAAATAAAGCTTCTTAGATCGTGTTTCATCCTGGTTTGATAATAATCATGAAGATATTGCCATATGTCCGAAAAGGCTAATCTGGAATAATCTGGATAGAAAGTGGGATATCTTCTTACTCACAAGTCCTATGAGATTTATTCAAATTCCTAGTTATTCTCCACTGATTAGTGGTTCCAAATAAAGCTTCTTAGATCGTGGTTCATCCTGGTTTGATAAGAATCATGAAGATAATGGCATATGTCCGAACAGGCTAATCTGGAATAATCTGGATATAAGGTGGGATATCTTCTTGCTCACAACACTTATGAGATTTATTAAACTTCCTGGTTAATCTCCACTGATTAGTGGTTCCAAATAAAGCTTCTTAGATCGTGGTTCATCCTGGTTTGATAAGAATCATGAAGCTATTGCCATAGGTCCGAACAGGCTAATCTGGAATCATCTGGATAGAAAGTGGGATATCTTCTTACTCACAACTCCTATGAGATTTATTTAACTTCCTGGTTATTCTCCACTGAATAGTGGTTCCAAATAAAGCTTCTTAGATCGTGGTTCATCCTGGTTTGATAAGAATCATGAAGATAATGGCATATGTCCGAACAAGCTAATCTTGAATCATCTGGATAGAAGGTGGGATATCTTCTTGCTCACAACAATTATGAGATTTATTCAACTTCCTGGTTATTCTCCACTGATTAGTTGTTCCAAATTAAGCTTCTTAGATCGAGGTTCATCCTGGTTTGATAAGAATCATGAAGATAATGGCATATGTTCGAACAGGCTAATCTGAAATCATCTGGATAGAAAGTGGGATATCTTCTTACTCACAACTCCTATGAGATTTATTCAACTTCCTGGTTATTCTCCACTGATTAGTGGTTCCCAATCAAGCTTCTTACATATTGGTTCATCCTGGTTGGATAAGAATCATGAAGATATTATCATATGTCCGAACAGGCTAATCTGGAATCATCTGGATAGAAAGTGGGATATCATCTTACTCACAACTCCTATGAGATTTATTCAACTTCTTGGTTATTCTACATTGATTAGTGGTTCCAAATAAAGCTTCTTAGATCGTGGTTCATCTTGGTTTGATAAGAATCATGAAGATAATGGCATATGTCCGAACAGACTAATCTGGAATCATCTGGATAGAAGGTTGGATATATTCTTACTCACAACTCCTATGAGATTTATTCAACTTCCTGGTTATTCTCCACTGATTAGTTGTTCCCAATCAAGCTTCTTACATATTGGTTCATCCTGGTTTGATAAGAATCATGAAGATATTGCCATATGTACGAACAGGCTAATCTAGAATCATCTGGATAGAAAGTGGGATATCTTGTTAATCACAACTCCTATGAGATTTATTTAACTTCCTGGTTATTCTCCACTGAATAGTGGTTCCAAATAAAGCTTCTTAGATCGTGGTTCATCCTGGTTTGATAAGAATCATGAAGATAATGACATATGTCCGAACAGGCTAATCAGGAATCATTTGGATAGAAGGTGGGATATCTTCTTGCTCACAACACTTATTAGATTTATTCAACTTCCTGGTTATTATCCACTGATTAGTGGTTCCAAATAAAGTTCTTAGATCGTGGTTCATTTTGGTTTGATAAGAATCATGAAGATAATGGCATATGTTCGAACAGGCTAATCTGGAATCATCTGGATAGAAGGTGGGATATCTTTTTGCTCACAACACTTATGAGATTTATTCAACTTCCTGGTTATTCTCCACTGATTAGTGGTTCCAAATAAAGCTTCTTAGATCGTGGTTCGTTCTGGTTTGATAAGAATCTTGAAGATATTGCCATATGTCCGAACAGGCTAATCTGGAATCATCTGGATAGAAGGTGGGATATCTTCTTGCTAACAACACTTATGAGATTTATTCAACTTCCTGGTTATTCTCCACTGATTAGTGGTTCCAAATAAAGTTTCTTAGATCGTGGGTTCATCCTGGTTTGATAAGAATCATGAAGATATTGCCATATGTCTCAACAGGCTAATCTGGAATCATCTGGATAGAAAGTGGGATATCTTCTTGCTCACAACACTTATTAGATTTATTCAACTTCCTGGTTATTCTCCACTGATTAGTGGTTCCAAATAAAGTTCTTAGATCGTGGTTCATTTTGGTTTGATAAGAATCATGAAGATAATGGCATATGTCCGAACAGGCTAATCTGGAATCATCTGGATAGAAGGTGGGATATCTTCTTGCTCACAACACTTATGAGATTTATTCAACTTTCTGGTTATTCTCCACTGATTAGTGGTTCCAAATAAAGCTTCTTAGATCGTGTTTCATCCTGGTTTGATAATAATCATGAAGATATTGCCATATGTCCGAAAAGGCTAATCTGGAATCATCTGGATAGAAGGTGGGATATCTTCTTGCTCACAACACTTATGA